>JBBPSA010000357.1:0-10943 GCA_038093355.1 Boletus calvinii | reverse complement strand
TGACGAACGCACGCCTATTCTCTCTCCAACCGAATCAGCGGCCATGAGATTATGAACGGAGTTGACAGTGGCAGGGTAGAGAGGACATTCTTTTCAATTTATTTTTATCCTATTCGCAGCAAGAATTCTTTTTTGCCGACTTTATATACCAAGATTTTTCCATGATATTTAGTTGTTACTAACCCAATGTACCCCATATCCTAACTTAACGTGCTAACCATGTCCTACCTATTACGCTGACTTGCTGGAGGGTCGTTGGATGAATGTCTCGTATCTGATGGTGGATGTGATGTGCAAGAATCATAATGGAAACGTGGTTTGCAAAGCTTATATTAGTAAAGATCGATTACAACAGCCATCGTGAGCTACGAAAACACAGATGAATCACAGGCAGAACAGAGGTCAAGTATGTATCGCGCAATTAAAGCGATGCGTGTCGTAAGCGGATTGGGCTTCATCCAAAAGCCGTTTGAGGCGCTCTTGGCGCTGGTCAGGAAACGTAGGTATGGTGGGCGCAAAAGTGATGCGGTCTTCGTGTACGATGCGATCAGCTACCCTTTCCTTCCACACTCTCCAGATATCGCGTTGGTTGGGGATCAAAGTGTCCAAGACACCTAAAACATGGATGCTCCTGACTGGTCGGGGAATATCCCGACAAAGAACGAGACACGCAAAGGTTGCTGAGGAAGCCTGTGTAGGGAACGCCCATTTCCTTATCAATGGACGGCCCAGCGCGTCGAGGAATCGCTCCGTCCGGATACGGTAGTTCTGGGATTGCAAGACGAGCCTAGCGAACAACCCAAAGTAGGATGATTGGACGAAGAACGACACACCGTGAAGCAAGATCGTGGCAGAGGAGGATGATGCGATGCAGGCTGCTACTATCGGTAGTCCTAGAAATTCTCCAGTCAACCTTGCCACCGATCGCAACGGGGTTATTCCATCGACGGGTGGTACGACATCGTTGGTAGATCCCTTGAGTCCCCACCAGCATGCTTGCACCATCATGCGCCCAATGACCACCACGAATGCCGTCTCTTTGAGGTTGGGGATACCAGAGTGTAGATGCAAAAATCGCATCACTATGACCTCACATATTCCACGGCATCCTCCTTCCAATGCGCCGTATAAGATGTCAGAGACAACTTGCTTCTCCTGCCATCTCTCTGTCACGGGGGTCATGCCTCGCGTGGATCGGGGATCTGCAAAAGAGAGGTAGAAGCCGCCTTCGGTGACTGCCTCGACCATTCTTTGGCTACCACGAATCACCACTGTGAAGTCGTCGTCCATGAGCACCACGCATCCGGGACCAGGGTCTAACTCGGTGGGGTGCACTGCGGTCCTCCGAATAAGCGTGAGCGTGCCAGGTCCGAGTAAGAGTGCGGCTATGAAATCGATTGCGATGAACTCGGAAGCAGGGGACCACTGGCCGGTCCCCAGAATGACGAGCAAGCTCAGCAGTATGGGTACAAGCGCCATGAGATGGATGTCTGCAGGTGTGGTGTACTGCGACTCAAGATGGCGGTGAGGAACCTCGTCGAGGTCTAAAACTGCGACAGCGTAAGGGCGAGGTGCCCGATGCTCTGTGGTCGTGTCCGACTTGGTGCGCGAAGGGCTATCGGGGATGACCTGAAGGTGGTGCAGTACGTCGGTACAGTCAGGTTCGAATTTTGGTAGACTTTTGCTATGCTGGAGAACAAGTTTTGCAAGATGTCCTGATTGTCGCTTGGTGAGACTGGCCATTGGAGCGACAAAGTCTGGCCCTGTTCGTCTTCCATCCCAGAATTGCGAGCGAACGACGGATGCGAAGTCGAGAAAAACCTGTGCAAGGCGTACGGGGTCAAGAGCCCTGATAATTGCCAGTGCGTGACTAAATGGTGTCCATAGACTCGGTGGGGACTGTAACCGTCGGCGCATGACTCATGAGAATGAAACTAGACAATCGCCGTAACTCGGACCACGACCAGATCTCAGCTGCCAACCGAGTCAACGAATTGAACGATGTCAGTAACTCTAACAGGAACTCCAAAAGTAGCTCTCATCACTGGGTGCTCTACAGGTGGAATAGGATTTGCATTGTACGTGACATTGGCCTTACTATGCACAGTTCTAGCCCATCTAACGCTGACTACCGACGACTTCTGGGGCAGATGCCAGGAATTTGCTGCCCGAGGATGCATTGTATATGCAACTGCTCGAAGGCTCGAAAGCATGGAGGGATTTCAGAACCCAAACATTCGAAAGCATGTTCTGGACGTGACCAACGGAGATGATATCGAACGCACGGTGCAAACCATCCTTTCGGAAACTGGCAAAATCGACATTGTCGTCAACAACGCAGGTGGAATATCTATTGGTGAGTCTCTGCTTGGATTTTGGTCCGGCTTTGGCGGTCCGGCCTCGAAGTTGGTTATACTCATACACCTCTTTTTCTGTAGGTCCCGTAGCTGAAGCTACCGTCGACCAAATTCGAAACGCTTTCGAACTAAATACCTTTGCTGCGCTGCGTGTGTCGAATGCGGTGATACCTTCTATGTTCAAACGCAAGGAAGGTTTGATCGTCAACATTGGTTCCGTCGCGGGTCTGGTGTGAGTTCTACGTGCTTCTGAAATGGCGTCAACTGCTAAACCTCTTGCAGAACTACCCCATGGAATACGCTCTATTGTGCTGCCAAGGCTGCCCTTCACTCCATCTCCGAAGGCCTCGCGATGGAGTGCAAGCCGTTCGGCGTCAAAGTCATGCTTGTCGCTCCAGGGGGTGTCACTTCCAACATCGCGAAGAACCAGGCAACGACCTTCACACTCTCGCCCACAACGATGTACAAGGATTATGAGGCGAAAATAATTCAGCGGATGAATGCCAGCCAGGGCCCAGGAAGCATGGACACAAACGAGTTCGCCCAGAAAGTAGTAGCGCAGGCGCTTAGTGCCAGCCCACCGCCGTATATGACGCTGGGCGACAACTCCACCCTGTTTTACCTCTTGCAATGGCTACCGAGACAATATGTCCTTGGAAGGATGTACAAAGCTCTCATCGGCTAGTATCCGGTGTGTTCACTCTCGTCAAGTACATGCAGTGACCTTTGGGCTCACTTCAGCACGCAGTAAGTCACCGTCTCACCACGCGAGGTGGTGGTCACGTTGACGTGATATGACTTCATAAGCCTGAGGGACTATGAAAAGCGGTCATCATTTTTGTATCCACATGGACCATACCAAGGCACCTGTTACAGTGTTAGTGCTACGAGCATGTAGATTGCGCCGAATGCCCGTACCTTGCAATAAAGGTGTCCGCCACACGCGAAATCGCCGCGGGGCCCGCTCCTCAGCGCTCTCGAGTAGCGAAGTCGCTCAGCGCATCCGCGGGTGGTTACGAAAGATCGTGGCTGGCTTAGACGACATGGTGCGACAGGCTTGACGTATTTCTGATCAAGGCTCTTTCTGGGACGCATGGACTCCTCGGTTTGTTTTTGCCACCCGCTAAGCGGACGGCAGGAGTCTGCTGCAAGGAGTTGTGGTGATGACCTTGGACCCTGAACTTAGTCAAGCGACCAATATATTGATGTACCTATCGATGGTTTACTCCGTGGAGACCCATCATCATCATTAGCTATCAGATCACCGCGGGGAGCATGCGACGTCTGCCAAGCGAACCAGGCGAGTAATTAGTCACAAGCCTAAGAGTCCAATCTGACGAAAGACCTGGGTGAAACATAAGGTCGTAGGAAGTGGTGGTGTACTGTACTTGAACGGGCGAGAAGGTATTTGTATGGGGTGACAGTCCCTCCCAAGGGGGTAACTGAGTAGTCTCGACCAGACTTTTGGGGGCGCATTGCTCGGACGTTCTACCGACTTGAACTTCGTATGCGGCACGACACATACCTGCCCGCTGAGTTTCAAATCGGGGACAAAGCTTGAAGAGGCAAGTGGCACATGACTGGTATCGATTTCGTCCTGATCTAGAGCCGCGATTAGGGGATAGCGCTATGGCATGGTGTCAACCTGCGACACTTTGGCTGTCAAGAAAGAGGGGTACATGTCGACGCTAATGCAATCTCATACTCCGAGTCCGCAAGTCCACGGCGTTGTCGGTTGCATCGTTACACCGCCTGCACGATACAGATTACGGGCAGACACGGCGAGCGTGAGTCTGGAGAATCCTCGAATGATGATTGGCGCCTACCCCGGTCGTCGGCTACGTCATATCGCGACAAAAGAAGTTCAGGGCATGGGGATTGGTACGGCCAGACACGGCGAGCGTGAGTCGTGGGCCTCGTATGATCGTCGAATCAGTGATTAGCACGGCATTCCAAGTCGATCCGTACATCTCTTTTTGACACTTCCGAGGCACAGCTTACCGATTATGTTATGACAGCGAGGCTCTTGCGTAGTGGGTGTTAAGGTCCTCGCTGGTCATATGCTGATGAATAACGTCACTTTTAGGTGCAAGATCGCACAGCTTCCCCGAATGAAAGATGCGATTAGTCCGAGGGAGCTGAGCCTGATGGCATTCTAGATGGATTCGCGTACAACACCCCGGATGGGGTTATCGTCCAAAGGCAAAGTCCGTGGATTTAGACTTCGGAGCGCCTGCCAGCCCAAATCGTCCTCATGGGCCCGTCGATGCCGACGGACCGCTGAGCAAGCAGCTTGAACATTGGCCTGTGACGGGCTTGGTCATTGTTTTGACGACAAACAATAGATTTGACATATAAAAGAGGGGCTACGCCAAGCTGGAGTCCCTAGAGTTACAGCTTCAACCACCACTCAGCCAGACCATTACCACCTCCCCAAGTTTCACCTATGTCTGCTAAAACCCAAGTTTTTATCACAGGCGCGACCGGTGTGTTTCGTGTCGTTGTTGACCATTACCCCTATCTGACGTGTTTTTCTGCGCGCCAGGTTATCTTGGTGGCTCTGTGACTGATCGCCTTCTCCGGCACCCCACTTTTGCGACCTCAGAGGTCACTGCTCTCGTCCGTAAAGCAGAAAAGGCTACTGTTCTGGAGTCGCTCGGTATCAAGACTGTCTCGGGATCCTACGATGACCATGCAGTCCTCGAGAAACAAGCCTCTCTGAGTGACATCGTATTCACAATTGTGCGTGTATCCATTCGACTAGGAAAACCGAACACGATTGTTAACGTTTCACCGTTATAGGCGGATGCTGACAATGCGGAAGCGAACAAGGCAATTTTAAGCGGACTGAAGAAGAGATACGAGGCAACCGGAAAGCCTCCCATTCTTATCCACACTGTGAGTGGTTACTGCTTCAAAGCGGCATAATTCACTAATGTGTGGTCATCTAGACTGGAAGTGGTACGTAGATCCTCGAGTGCCTGTCTCCGATCGGCCTGATCATTCCCTGTTAGCTATCGTGATGAGTGACTCGAAAGGGGCCCATGGGACTGCGGAGCTCTGGGATGATACAGACTTGGCCAAACTGGACACTATTGATGACACCCAACTTCACCGAAACGTCGACGCTCCCATTCTCGCCGCTGACAAGGAAGGTGAGTCTCCTACTCGCCCGACTATGCGCCCAACCCTTCCTCTGCACGTCGCGACGCCTTTACTTACCCGCGGTCTCAAGGGTACCTGAAGGCGTACTTGATCTGCCCTACTACGATCTTTGGGTTGCCCTCTGGAAAACTGGTGGATCTTGGTGTTCAGAACTCACGCTCCATTCAAATCCCCATGATGGTCTCCTGCTGTATTGCGAGGAAGCGTGCTGGCTTTGTCGGCCAGGGATTGAACGTGTGGCCTGCAGTTCACGTCGAAGACAGTCCGTTTCGCGATTTCTTTTTTACTGGGAATTGACGGGCTCACTTGCGTGACGGTGATTGGCAGCCGCTAACGCTTACACTGTCCTTTACGACGCCATCCTGGCAGGAAACGCAGGCCATGGTCGCGAGGGCCTCTACTTTGTCGAGAACGGTGAATATGTGGCCAAGGATGTCTCCGCCAAGATTGGAGAAGCGCTTCTTGCTCTGGGCGTGAGCGAGACTGCGGAACCGAACGCATTTGTTGAGGAAGACTTCAAGGGATTCCCTTGGGTATGTGCCCATGGATACAATCTATGCGTTGCTGATCAAATGATACGCGTAACCTTTCAGCTTGGTCTTCTTGGAACCAATTGTAGGTGCCGCGCGACTCGAGTACGTGCTCTTGGCTGGGAGCCCAAGTACACCGTCGACGATTTGCTCAAGAGCGTCAGGGGGGACGTAGAGGCCCAGTTGAAAGCCGCGCCAGGTGCCTAAAGTTCGGAATTCCCGGGCGGGTTAGGTGGGCTGTACTTGTATCGCTTGTTTCAATACTTGTATAACTAAGCTGCGATCCGAGTCAATGATGAATGCTGTTTACTTGGCAAGGGCTGTATCAGCTATCGTATCCAGTGTCGAATTTTGGTCGTCAGACAACGAACCCTGAGTATTCACTCCCCGCTACCATATCAGGAACAAGTCACAGGAACGGGTTACGGTAGTGAAATAACCCCACAGGGACGCTCATCCTTCGGGCCTACATAATCTATCAGCGCAAACTCGGTGGAGAACTCAGAATACAACCATCTTTAACTTACTCGATTTTAGCGGAGGTATTACCTTGATTTCTTTTCGTGCCAGCCATAGCCTCAGTGTCAAGCAATAACGTAGTAATACATGTCCCATGGCAGATGCAGTCCCACAGCTGGCCTCCCCGCGAAGACAGTATGACGTTATCGTCTTATCGGCCCGGGGGCGGCTAGCACAAAAGGAAATCCAGTTCCTGCAGTGGAGCTGAGTCGTAGTCTCCAGACTTTTCTGCAACGCTGATTAGAAGCAGTAGAAAGAAGAGTGCAGTACTATGATCCTGAGAAAGTGTCAAACACAAACACAAACTGCCATCATGGAAGCGAATAATAAGTTGGCTGCGCCCGGAACAAGGATGTGGAGATATCGCTGCCATATTCATAGGAGGACACGTGCCAGGTTCGGCGGCGGCTGTGAACATCCGCATCATGATGCCGCGAGGGTCGAGAGCGAGTTCAAAGCTCGACCTTTACGCCCATCAGCCACTCTACCATCCTCTCCCGACCTCTCCTACCCTCCTTTCAGGCCACCTAACCACAAGCGCCAGTCATGACACCGAGTCTGACCGACGTCGTGCATCGTGCCAGTGGTCGTGGTCACCCATCACCAACGTTGTTGCGGGGGCACAACGGTAACATGTCGTTTGTCGCGTTTCTTTCCGATGACCAAATGATTAGTGCATCCGACGAGGACATGACCGTTCGCCGGTGGAGTTTACCACAAGGTCATGGCCGAGTACTCAGGGAAGTGATGGTGTGTGCGGTCACGACGTCACCAGACAGACGTTGGGTGGCCATAGGAGGGCGAGACGGGAGGATGAGATTACTGGACCTCGAGTCACCCACACTCGAAGTCGTCAAGTCGGTCGAGAGACACGCGGATGTGGTCAAGTCGTTGTCGTTTTCTCCGGATTCAAGCCAGTTGGCAAGTGGCGCGCAAGACGGGACGATGCTCGTATGGTCCTCAACAACGCTCGAGCAAGTCGCGGGTCCTTTCAAGGGGCATGGAGACACCGTCTGGTGGATCTGCTATTCCCCCGACGGAAAGAGAATCGCAAGCTGCGACCGGGAAGTTATCCAGATCTGGGATAGCACTAGCACCACCTGGGTCGGATTCGCCATCAACGAAGAAGCGTGGTCGCTTGCATGGACTCCCGATGGCAACAGCCTCTTTGCTGGATGCATGAACGGCACCATCAAACGTTACGATCCTAACACTGGCGCGCTGCAGGCCTCGTATCCGGGACACAGTGACGTTGTTTTCTCAATCGCGTTGTTCCACAACGCCAAATTCATCGCAACCGCCTCATGGGACAAAACCGTCCGTCTCTGGGAAGCCACCACCTTCTACCAAATTGGTCCCACTCTTCCACACGACACTCAGGTCATTTCCATCTCCATCTCGCCTGATGACAGATATCTCGTCAGTGGAGCACGAGATTCGAATATCCGTCTGTGGGACCTGAGGACCATCGCTCCTGCCCTCTTCAGTTTTTTCCCCTTGGAACCTAACCGCGGGTCGGTATGTTCACCCATGCCTGGTCATACGCTGAATTCCGGGCCTGACGCTCTGATACAGACGAGGGGTGGTTTCCACCTGCCCTGGGGCAAACCTATCAGCGATTCCGATGTCAATCATGACCATAACGACACACACGCTTCCAACGCTGTAAGTGTTCCTTCACCATAGTATACAACCTATGTTCATCCTTTTTTAGCATGCTACCAAAGGTTCTTCAGAAAGCCCCGATAATAGTGATAATAACTCTACTAGGAGCAAAAGTAAGCGTGGTCGCAAAATCCTGCATATGTTCGGTGGAAAGCGTGAAGGAGGTAGTACGGTGCGTCAACAACTCTGTCGAGTACGACTCGTTTGTTGATGTCTCCTTGCACAGATCGATTATCCGCGAACGCCCAGCGTGGGTCCACATTGTTCTCCGAAGACTTATTTATGCTCATGGTTTCCCCTAGCCATCTACCCAAGGAAGTAGTTGCACAGATAGCCCGCACACAGACAAAGAGTCGCTAAAGTCTAGTTCCTCCGCACTTCTTCTGGTTAGTTGCCATCTAGGACTGACTCTGTAGGACTAACGAAGTTTTAGTCTCCGTCGAGCCCAACACTATCAAGAAGACAAGTCAGCGAAAGTGAAAATAAGAGTTTCATCAAAGAAATGTAAAGTGTCATAATTTCAGGTTTATTCGCCCGTGGTTTAATTCGCATGACAGTCAATCCATGCCTGCCAATGACCTGACCGGTAGCATTGTGCCAGAAGGGAGAAATCCGGTCTCCGGTGGCAGCCACGGAGATATCTACCGAGGCACCCTCAACCTTAATGGGAGGTCCATGCGAGTTGCGTTGTCGTGTTGACTCCACAGCGCTATAAACTCATGCCATATAGGTCGCAATCAAAGTGATCAAAAAATATACGGCGCAGGGGGATGACCAATCGAAGAGGAGGGTGCGGCCTATAAGCCCATCACTTCCCTCGAGAATTGACTCTTTTCACAGCGCCTTCGTCGGGAGATCAAACTCTGGTTGAAGCTTGACCACCGGAATGTCATACCATTACTCGGGACGACCAAGGATTATGGAGATTTTCCTGCTATGGTCTCCGTGGGTTGAAAATGGCACATTGGCAGACTATCTCGATCACTGCAACAATATCTTGTCAACACAGATGAAGTTTTGTACAGTAAGCATTTTCAATCTCCTGATGAGTATTCCCCGAATGTCGGCCCTGCAGATCAACGATGTCGCTTTGGGACTACAATACCGTAAGTGACTTTTTACCCGAGGGCAGTTCAGTCGATGATATATCCTCTTCATTCGTAGTGCATTCCAAGTCTATCGTACACGGTGATATCTCTGGCGTACGCGGGGCTTTGGTCCGACCATTTTCGTGTGCTCACGTCAACGTTGCAGTCAAACATCCTCATTGATGGCAATGGAAGAGCCTGCATCGTCGATTTCGGTCTATCAGTTCTTACGACCGACATCGAAGCATCCTCGATGGCGTTGACATACCAAATTAAAGCCACGATCCGCTGGACAGCGCCCGAGTTGTTGGATATCCGCGAGCCCGAGAACGATAGCGAGATTGCACCCAAGATATTTCCGACGGTGGAAAGCGACATTTATTCGTTTGCTGGTATCATGCTCCATGTGCGTGTTTACTGTATATCTTTTTTTGGTGCCTAACATCCTGGGTCCCTTGTCTCTTGCCCATGTATTCGTGTGTACCGCCTTGTTCTTTGCAGGTCTTGAGTGGTAAACGACCCTATCATTACTTTCCCCGCGATGAACAGGTGATACTGGCCGTATCCAGGCGGGAGCGTCCGAAGCGTCCCACCGTCGTCACGGACGACCAATGGGACTTCATGATGAAGTGCTGGTCTTTCGAGGCGACGGAACGTCCTTGCGATGCGGACATGGTGGCGTTCGTGCATGAGCAGCTGCTCGATGCCGTGGCGGCGTCGTGCGAGTCTACATTGCGGATACTGGGTGAGACGGTGAGGGAGGACGACGAGAGTGTTACTACGAGTAGCAAGGGAGGTTGGATGGACAGTCGGTCAGTTCTGTGACGGTTCTGTTGTTGTACACTGGGGCACCCCTTTTGAGTCTATCTGGTAGCAACCTGGTTCGCGATAATTACCCGAGACGTTACTAAATTATTCACAACGAACATTCGTTCGAGTAGACTTTATATACTTATCAAGAGTTTTCTAACTATGATACTTAGTTGTTAGCGGACACGATATCCATACTACCACATCCCATGTAACTCGACGTTTTGATCGTCTCACTGGGTCGTTTGGGAGCGAAACGCCGTTGATCGAATGTCGCTTATTCCACCACTTCCGATGTATGATCTACAAGAACAATCACGACGGAAACGCAGTTTGCATACGCTAATGCCAAGAGCGATCGCAATACCAATATCAAGCGCGGGCTATAAAGGAAACATAGATAAATCAGAGTATGAGTCATAAAAAAGTGATACGCCTCGTAAGCAAATTGAGCTTCATCCAAATGAAATTCGAGCCGCTCTTGGCACTGGCCAAGATGGTGGGCGCAAACGTAATGCGTCCCTCGCGTACGATGCGATCAGCCGCCCTTTCCTTCCACTCTTCGGATATCGCGTTTGTTGGGGATCAAGGCGCCCAAGACACCTAAAACGTTGATGCTCCTGACCGGTCGGGAATATCCCTACAAACAATGAGACATATAAAGATTGCTGCCGAAGCTCGTGTGCAAAAGGGCCATTTCCCAAGAGCGATCAATAGAAGCCCTCTTCCGTGACTGCCTCGATAATTCTTTGATTATCCCGAAATCGCCGCTGTGAAGTCGTCGTCCATAAGCACCGCGCATCCAAGGA
>JBBPSA010000356.1:0-10943 GCA_038093355.1 Boletus calvinii | reverse complement strand
GATCTCACGTTGATTTCAAGAGGGAAAGTGCGCGACATCTACACTACTTCATCTGATGACCGCCTTCTGTTTGTTGCAACGGACAGAATATCAGTGTACGATGTCATCCTTAGGAACGTCCGTGGTACCATTTCCATCATCCTCCACTAGCCAGCTCAATGATCAATTTGTTCCATAGGGCATTCCAGAAAAGGGGAAGCTACTGACGAGCATATCCTTGTTCTGGTTTCGAAAACTCCAACATATCGTCCCGAATCACCTAGTCACAGACAATATCGACATGATGCCAGAAGAGGTGAAGCAGTACAGGGACCAGCTCGAGGGACGCACGATGCTCGTGAAGAAAGCGAAAGTTATCCCTATAGAAGCCATCGTCAGGGGGTATCTCACCGGTACGATGTATCTTCAAGATCGTCCATGCATTTAATCTCACACTATGGTCGGATTAGGCTCGGCATGGGGGGAGTATAAGAAATCTGGCACGATGCATGGAATTCATTTGAGAGCGGGTATGGTAGAGTCTGAGAAGCTGGACGAGCCCGTCGTCACGCCATCGACCAAGGCTGAGCAAGGGGCTCACGATGAAAACATATCTCCAGAGAAAGGTATTTGGGTGTCTCTATCTATCGCAGAAGTGTGCCTCACGCCCACTTCAGCCGCTCGACTCATTGGCGAGGAACTGTATGCGCGCGTTGCCGGGATTGCGCTAGATCTATATAAGACGGCCGCGGCGCATGCTCTGTCGTGCGGTCTGATTCTGGCGGATACCAAATTTGAGTTTGGCCTCGTTCCGTCGTCGAACGGATCAGAAGAACTGATCCTTGTGGACGAGGTACTTACCCCCGACTCGTCGCGATACTGGCCTCTCGCTGGTTATTCCCCGGGAAAGTCCCAGCCAAGTTTCGACAAACAGTACGTGCGGGATCATCTAACAGCAGCTGGCTACCAGAAAGGTTTCGAGACTGGGCCGAATGGAAACGGCGAGGGCTGGTGTATTAATGAAACCATCATTATGGAAACACAGGCGAAGTACAGGGCTGCTAAAGAAATGCTGGAACGCTCCCCGTGAAGACATCTATTGCCGGTGAACAGACAAGGGAAGTTATGCAAGGTATCTATGTAGACACTTATGGAGTATACTCTTGGCCCAACATGTAGAAGCCACGCATGAGCCATTGCTTCACTTGCCAGCGGGTGCCACCATATCGGTCCAAGCCCGTTCGTACTGCACTGCAGGCTTTACAGCAACTCCAAGAGCGCGTGCTGCGGTCAAAGCCCAGTGAGGGTTTCTCAGAAGCTCTCTGGCGAGAAGAACTACGTCTGATTTTCTTTCTTTGAGGTATGACTCGGTTTCAGAGGGGTTCGTGAGCAAGCCGACCGCACCAATAAAGATGTCGGGGTGTGCAGCCTTCAGTTCTGCAGCAAATGGAACCTTGAACGGAAAGCGCATCAGTCAAGACACAGCAACCACTGGTGAAAAAATATACTTGGTAGCCGTGTTTCAGTGGGATCTTCTGCTGGACCCAGTTGCCGCCGCTACTTGTGTCGACAAGATCAACCCCGAGACTCTTCAATTCACCGACGAAGACTTTGCTCTGCTCGATACCCCACTGCTTCCATTCTCCATCACCACCCTTCTCGGGGCCTTCGGCCCAATCTGTCGCACTTATCCTTACGAAGAGTGGTTTGTCCGCCCAATTTTCACGTACCCGCTTGACGAGACGCAACGGGAACCGCATCCGGTCTGAGAGGTCCCCACCGTACGCATCAACACGCGAGTTTGACAAGGGAGAGAGGAATTCGTGTAGTAGGTAACCATGAGCGGCGTGAACTTCAATGAAGTCGACTTATACATATCCAGGTCAGCTTGAATTAGCCATTGAAAAACGTCTGAAAAGCATACACCCGACTTTCTTACAGCGGCCTACGGCTGCTACGAATGCATCTTCGATATGTATAATGTCACTTTCTGACATGGGCTTGGGGCGGGGATAAGAGTCGGAGAATGGTACAGCGGTGGGGCCATAGACTAAAATACCACACTCATCAGCCAGATGAACCCACGGACTATATGTGGCTCACCATCATCCGGCCATCCATTTTCATCCTTTCGTGCGACATACTTGTCGGTCCTATGGGTTCCAGCTGCATTGGAGTGAACCCAAGGGGCATAAGTGGATGCTTTTCGGCCAGCGTGCGCAAGCTGTATTCCGATTGCAGTGCCTTGGGCGTGTGCAAAGTTTACGATCCGCTTGAGAGGTTCCATGTGGCTGTCGGCCCAGATCCCCTGGATGGCAATGAGATCAACCAGCGGCCATTTGGGGTCATACCCACCATGTCTTCTGGAGATATGCGCCCTTCGGGCACAACGGCTGTAGCTTCGACTATGATGGCTCCGACACCACGGGAAGCAAAACCCTATGAGAACGAAGATATGCAAGAGCTTTTACCAGGGGAAAGGCTAGACGATACGAACACCCAGGTGAACGAGATGCCAATCTGTGGCATGTCCGCCGTCTGAGCTATATTGACACATGGGAGACTGACAGAAGATCAGTGACCCATCGGCGAAGACACGGGTCAACATACCACCCAGATTCTGTTCTTGAAAGTAACATCTCTGATCCTAAGTGGCTGGAACAGCACAGGGAGTTCCTTGTTCTGTGTGAAAACGTCCTAGTACCGACCGTTCACTTGAGTACTGGGCTGTTAACATAGGGGTGGACAGACCGTGTTGGTATAAGCTGAGCCTACATTTGGCTCATTGAGCGGGAGGAATCCTTTGACGGCAGGAACGGGCCTATTCAGATTCAATAAGGACTCGGATGCTTGGTCTACAGGGGTAACATTGCCAGGGGTGGTTGGGAAGGTGCTGTCAACGACGGACGATGGCTGCTGTCTGAACATGTCAAGGATGAACCTATGGGTATACGAATGGCAGCTGTACCTGGTGGGTAGGTTCGACGGGATAACTGGGCCGGAGTTCCGTCGTGTCAGATTTAGCACTGGTTGGCTCTTGTCCACCATGCCAGACACCGCCAGCATATTTCTTCGGTACCTCCACAACACGGAGCCTGACGCACAGTTCACTTTCAGCCTGCCTGTCATTACTTCCTCCGCGGGGAACAAATACTGCGCCAAACTCGGCAACGTTACTGACTCGGATCAATACATCGGAGAGGCAGAGTCCCTCAAAGCCATTCATACTGCTGCTCCTGGCTTGGCACCCAGGCTATTTGCATCCGGAGTAGTCGGCGATGATTCGAACGAGGCGGTCGGCAGACCCTACTTCCTCTCCGAGTACAAGGACATAGGATCCTTGTCAGTGAAGTCAGCGGAGCTCTTAGGCAAAAGAATGGCGACTGAACTCCACGCATTCAAGAGCAATAAAGGCTATGGATTTGACGTCCCAACCTACTGCGGGGCGACCAGACAGGAGAACGGATGGTTTGAAAGCTGGGAGGAGTGCTACAGTTCCATGATCGAGAATCTCTTACTCAAGCTCAAAGGTAGGCGTGGCAGCACGGAGTTGATCACCATGGGCGGGGAGATAAGGTCGAGGTAGGTCGTGTCCAGCAATAGGTTGTCTGTCGGTGCGCTCATTGTGAAGAGTGATACCGTGGCTGCTCCGTCCATTGGTGGTGGAACCAGTCCTCCTACATGGCGATCTTTGGGTATGTTGTAGGAATAAGCTTCTTGCAGACTTGACGACTTTGAACTGGGCAGAGTGGGAATACGGGAGTCAATCGCATCAACGGACAACCAGTCATATTCGACCCTTCTTCATATTTCGGGCACAATGAAGCTGAGTGAGTAAAGCACACGCGAGATTAAGTGCACAGTCTGAATATTTGGAAAGCCTTGCTATTTCCCGTATCTTTGGGGGAATTCCGAGCATATTCTTCTCCAGCTACCACAAACATATGCCGAAAAGCGAACCTATGGATCAGTACGATCTACGAGCTGAGTTGTACGAGCTCTACCATTACCTCAACCATACAGTACTCTTTGGTGTGAGTGGACTCTGCAGTCGGGGTGGACATATTGATTATCTTCGACACAGGGAGGGTATGCCAGTAGTGCACTTGAAAAGATGAGCAGACTCTTGAGCGACTGTCCTGTGTAGACTTGTAATTTTGATTAGTCATCGTTCCTTCCCCGGTTCGGCAAAGCGCGGAGTTCGAATCCCCCGCGGCACCAACAAGCACCAACAAGGCTTACCACTCGCGCTCGTCGAAGTGGGCGACGCGCTCGACCTTGTCTTCCCACCGCCACCACTGTTGCCGACATTCTTCAGACAACTTTGAAGAAGCGTGCTGGTATCACTAAAAGGCCTGACCTCGTTCTCATTTCAAAATCCTCCACTCATACACTATGAGCCAAGGTACCTATACCTATAACTCTGCTACTGACATTTTCTGAAGCATTTCTTGGAGATATTGATCCCGCTCAAGATACATTTGCGTATGATGACCCAAGCCAGGTGATGGATGACGAGGAGGAGGAATACGAGGAGATAACCCAGGAAGACTGTTGGACCGTCATTTCCAGTTTCTTCGATCAGAAAGGTCTTGTTCGACAACAGTTGGATTCATTCGACGAATTCGTTCAAAACACTATGCAAGAGCTGGTCGATGAAAACGCCGACCTCATACTCGATCAAGCCGACCAACATACTGGTCACGAATCGGACATGACGCGACGCTACGAGATAAAGTTTGGGCAAATATATTTATCGCGACCAACTGTTACGGAGGCAGACGGTTCTGTAGTCCCCGTTTTCCCTCAAGAAGCGCGTTTGCGAAACTTGACGTACTCCGCCCCACTGTACATCGAGATGAGGAAGAGAGTATTGCTAGGTCGTGAAGATCCGGATGGCGTTCCTGGGGACGTGATTTGGGAGTCCGAGGGACACGACAATCCTGAGGATGCGACAAAAGTTTGGATTGGCAAGGCAAGTGTTTTTGCATGTGGGAGTGCCACTAGAGGTAATCTGTTCTTGTAGGTTCCCATTATGCTGCGCTCCACGTTTTGCATTCTCAGAGAGCTACAAGACCAAGATTTGTATGATCTCAACGAGTGCCCATACGATTCAGGGGGATATTTTATCATAAATGGATCCGAAAAGGTTCTTATTGCACAGGAACGCATGGCGACGAATCATGTATATGTCTTCGCAAAAGCCCAGCCTTCTCCCATAAACTTTCTTGCCGAAATACGGAGTGCCGTCGAGAAAGGTGGAAAAACAATTAGTCAATTTCAAGTGAAGATGTTCCACCGTAACCAAGAACGATCTGTAGGTATTAAGCTCTTTAATGGATCTTGCATTTACGCTTGTCTAGCTAGGAAATATCATGAAGGCCACAATCCCGTACATTCGTGTCGACATTCCCATCTGGGTTGTCTTCCGTGCACTTGGCGTAATTTCAGACCGCGATATCCTCGAGCACATCTGCTACGACATGCAAGACTCTCAAATGCTCGAGATGCTGAAGCCCTGTATCGATGATGGTTTCGTCATTCAGGACCGTGAAGTGGCTCTGGACTTCATCGGGAACCGAGGCACCACCACCGGTCTTTCCAGAGAACGACGTATCCGCTACGCCCAAGAGATTCTGCAGAAGGAAATGCTTCCACATGTTTCGATGGCAGAAGGTTCGGAATCAAAAAAGGCGTACTTCTTCGGTTACATGATCCATCGACTGCTACTCGCTGCTCTGGAACGGAGAGAGCTCGATGATCGTGATCACTTTGGCAAAAAGCGCCTCGACCTAGCTGGACCCTTACTTGCCAACCTTTTCCGTATGCTCTTCAAGAAGTTGACGAGAGATGTTTACCGATACCTTCAGAAGGTATGCTGTAGTGTGCTCTGTGCTGCCCCGCATTCAAACTCTTTTTTTAGTGCGTTGAGACTCACAAAGAGTTCAACCTTTCATTGGCCGTCAAACATCAAACCATTACCAACGGTCTTAAGTACTCACTGGCCACTGGTAATTGGGGAGATCAGAAGAAGTCAATGGCTTCGAAAGCTGGCGTATCCCAGGTGCTCAATCGATACACCTACGCCTCTACCCTATCCCATCTTCGTCGTTGTAATACCCCACTCGGACGGGAGGGGAAGATTGCGAAGCCTCGTCAGTTGCACAATACACACTGGGGAATGGTTTGCCCCGCGGAAACCCCAGAAGGACAAGCTTGTGGTCTCGTCAAGAACTTGGCGTTAATGGCCTGTATCTCTGTCGGTTCATATTCTGCTCCCGTCATCGAATTCTTGGAGGAATGGGGTCTCGAATCACTGGAAGAGAATGCACATTCGTCGACGCCCTGCACCAAGGTTTTCGTGAACGGTGTCTGGATGGGTGTGCATCGTGATCCCGCCAACCTTGTCAAGACGATCAAAAAACTTCGCCGAAAAGATGACATTAGTCCCGAAGTCTCTGTAGTCCGTGACATTCGTGAGAGGGAACTCCGTCTCTACACTGATGCAGGGCGAGTTTGTCGACCTCTTTTCATCGTCGAAAATCAGCAGCTTGCCCTGCAAAAGAAGCATATCAAATGGCTCAATCAGGGCTTCCGGGATGACGATGGCGAAGAGTTCAAGTGGGAGCAGCTGGTAAAAACGGGGATAATTGAGCTACTAGATGCTGAGGAGGAGGAGACGGTGATGATTTCCATGACACCAGAGGACTTGGAAAATTCCAGGTTACAATCTGCGGGTATCAACCCTCACGAGAATGATGGAGATTTTGACCCGGCGGCGCGCCTAAAGGCTGGAATCAATGCGCATACATGGACTCATTGCGAGATTCATCCTAGTATGATTCTTGGTGTCTGTGCTAGTATCATCCCTTTCCCCGATCACAACCAGGTGCGTACTGCTTCGACGTGGTCGATAATGACCTTACACCTCCGCAGTCCCCGCGTAATACCTACCAATCTGCTATGGGTAAACAAGCCATGGGCATCTACCTCACGAACTTCTTGGTTAGAATGGACACGATGGCCAACATCTTGTACTACCCCCAAAAACCTCTTGCTACGACACGTTCTATGGAGTATCTCAAATTCCGTGAACTCCCTGCTGGTCAGAACGCCATTGTCGCTATCCTCTGCTACAGTGGTTACAACCAAGAAGATTCCGTCATCATGAACCAAAGCTCCATCGATCGTGGTCTCTTCAGGAGTATATACTACCGCAGCTACATGGATCTCGAAAAGAAGAGCGGAGTCCAACAACTGGAAGAGTTCGAGAAGCCAACTCGCGACACTACCCTTCGCATGAAGCACGGGACTTATGACAAATTGGAAGATGACGGCCTCATTGCACCAGGAACGAACGTCAAGGGTGAGGATATCATCATCGGAAAGACCGCACCAATCCCTCCGGACAGTGAGGAGTTAGGACAGCGGACACGGACACACACACGCCGGGACGTCTCGACACCTCTAAAGAGCACCGAAAACGGTATTGTTGACCAAGTACTGATCACTACCAATTCCGAGGGGCAGAAGTTCGTCAAGGTTCGCGTCCGCTCGACACGTATCCCACAAATCGGGGACAAGTTTGCCTCCCGTCACGGTCAAAAGGGTACGATTGGTATAACGTACCGTCAAGAGGATATGCCGTTTACTGCAGAGGGTATCGTACCGGACCTGATTATCAATCCCCACGCCATTCCATCTCGTATGACGATCGGTCACTTGGTGGAGTGCCTTTTGTCGAAAGTCGCCACTCTTATTGGCAATGAGGGCGACGCCACTCCTTTCACGGACCTCACGGTCGAGTCGGTCTCGACCTTCCTTCGTCAGAAAGGCTACCAATCTCGTGGCCTTGAGGTCATGTATCATGGTCATACAGGCAAGAAGCTCCAAGCCCAAATATACCTTGGTCCGACGTACTATCAGCGTCTCAAGCACATGGTAGACGACAAGATCCACTCTCGCGCCAGAGGACCCGTGCAAATCTTGACGAGGCAGCCTGTGGAGGGCCGTAGTCGTGATGGTGGTCTCCGTTTCGGAGAGATGGAACGTGATTGTATGATCTCACATGGTGTTGCGGCGTTCTTGAAGGAGCGCTTGTTCGAAGCGAGTGACGCTTACCGGTTGCACGTCTGCGATATGTAAGTGTGCAATGTCGTTTTTCTTTGTTGAAAAGCTGAACTCGCTGATTAGTTGCGGTCTCACTGCGATTGCCAACTTGGTGAGTACGATCTAACCGCATGATTGGCTTCATAATACTGATGTCCCCGCCACAGAAAAAACAAACCTTTGAGGTACGTAATGGTGACCCATGCTCAAGAATGTTTCGATGTAATTGAGATTTGTGACAGTGCCGTGCCTGTAAGAACAAGACTGCATGTTCTCAACTATACATCCCGTATGCGGCGAAACTGCTATTCCAGGTTTGTGAAGCTGTTTTGTTGTCTCGGCCTGCTCATTCAAACCCTCTTTTAGGAACTTCAAAGTATGAACATTGCAGCTCGTCTCTATACAGTATCGACAGGTCGCGTGCGAGACTCTTCTTAGGATGTATCTCAGGGTTGGGAGGTCAGAGAGTGATAGAGTCCGTGTATTTTACAGATCCTAATCGACAGAAGTAATGAAATGACACGGGGTTTAATCATTTCTATCCTTGTGTTGCCTTCCTCCCATGAGCCCAGCACGCTCGTCCGTTGTCTCATTCTCATCAGTGGACTTGCGTTCCCCACGTCGTTTTTTACCTGCATTCTCAGTTTCATCGTCGCTACCCGCGTCCTCGTCACCGATCTCAAAGACGACATTATCTTCTGCGAGCGCCTCAGGTTCCCTACGGTTATTGACAAGAGTAACTTCATCGTCTTCCCGAGCTCGAGTGCGGAGTTGAAGGGCTTCGAGATCATAGTCTTCGGCATCTTCATCTTCCTGAGCAATCTCGTCTGACATAGCGAGCGTGGATATCGGAGCTGCGGATAAGTATGATGTTTTTCAAAGCGGGGAAAGTACTTATCTCCGGTTGTTCTCGGTCGGGCGCCAAAGGTAAGCGATCGACCAGAACGAAATGAAGTAGAGTATCGCAAGGTACCCGTCAAGTAGCCACCACCGTATGCGCCAAGATTTGGCAGCATAATCTATCAAGTCGTCAGGGGTCAAAGACGAGCTTATCTATCGTCCAACGAATGTACCTTCCGCCAACCGGTCGGAGAACGCCATGGACGATACAACAAAAAAGGCGGCAATCACGACGACCGTCGCAAGCAGAATGTAGTACAGTCGCTTGAACATAGTCAACTTATACCGTTGTTTGCGAATGGCCAGTTGCGTCATTGTACCTATAAACAATCACTAATGGTTCTGGTGGACAACAAGAGGGTGCGCCCTACCATTAAGAGAATATAGGATCCACATGAGGAAGCCGCTCAGTGTAAACGCCAAAGGTATGATGAATAACAGGAGGACCAACGCCGAGGTTGATTCCAACTCGAGCTCGACGATACCGACAGCATATAATACTTCAACGGCCATAAGTGGGAGGATTCGGGCATCCGAAATGACACACCTCCAAAGATGAAATGTGCGCCAGCCAAGAGTTGACATTTCAACATTGTCTTGCCCAGGGATTCCCGGACAACACTAAGACCAAGTGACACGACTAGCAGCATAAAAAATGACAACGCATTCCTGCCGGCGTCGAGTATGGCGACTGCGAAGAAAGCTCAGCGCGAGCTGATCCAAGGAAACGAATACACCGACCGACAAAAAGGAAGACAGTCGATGCCGTGTTCCTGTCGTGGGCATTGAGATACCTGTAGTATACTGCCAGCTCTTAAGCTAACATCCCTTCCAAATTAAATATCATAACTTACCCCAATTCGCCACCATCTCTATGACAAGAAAGCCGATCAGACCTGATAGATAATACTGCACAGCATATAAGCGATGAGTTGATCGAAATCCGTGTATTCGCGAGACTGCGCACCTGAATAGGCAGGAGTTCCGTAAGGTGCTTGTAGCAAATATACGCCCATGCTGAACCAAATAGTGCATATGCAAAAAACATGAAGAGATAGAACTACGGGGTGTCTGCGGGTAAGTTTATGGGGGTGAGAAGGAGAACTTACGTTGACTTTTGGGTAATCAGTCGCTGGAAGTTTACCATCAAAGGTATTTCTAAAAAGAACGACGCCATTGTATGTTGGATGGAAAGGGACATCAGTTGGAGCTTGGCGGGCGACAGTTGGAGTCATCACTGTGACAGGTACAATAGCTGTAGGAGAAAAGTATGTGATGCGACTGTCGTCGTGTTGAAAGGACTGACTTGCCTGCGCAATAATATCCTGTCTTACGAACCTGGTATTGTATGGGGGAAGTGTAAGCTAGTATCCCTGATGGGATTGGGTTTAGGGGATCATTATCACGCGGAACGACTGGTGTAACAGCTCTTGGAAGCCAGGGGGACGTGTTATCTGCCGAGGGAGGGGTTGGATTCCCTTGAGGATCTTCCCATAAGGACGGAGGAATGGTTTCAGCAATACCTGTTTGATTCAGTGCAACACTGGCGGTCCAGAAGCTGGTCTGTGTCACGAGGGTGTGATCATTCGGGTCCCCGGTGTCAAAGATGAATTTTCCAATGTCCTCATAGGAGCACACGCCAGAATTCACGGCGTCTGTTGTGCACACATAAGTTTTCTGCTGATATGAGGTGGTCGTGAGTGGGCTGTGGGCACAGCAACGCGGGCGTCACTCACGGGCAGAGAATCATCAGAAACTGACGTGACTTTGCCAAGGTACTTGACGTCCTTCCACTCGTATATGACCATGGCTACCTGGCCATGAGATGAGCCAGCATCGAACGTGACTGTACCGAACTGAGTGTTTGTGAGCATCATTAGGATGGCGCGTACCGTTGACGTAGGTCTCGGGGCCCCCCCACATGCCCGAGCAGACCTGCCTGGAGTAGTCCGAGT
>JBBPSA010000355.1:0-10947 GCA_038093355.1 Boletus calvinii | reverse complement strand
GAGTGTTGTTGTGGGCAGCGCACCAGGTGGTGAGTACTGCCGTGCCTCTCGGTCAACTATTTATGACAGGAGAACAGCGGCAATATTCTTTTCGACGTACGAAATGTCGAAGCAATCTCTGCCTTTGCACGGGCAGCTAGTCCCGCTCAACCACATGATTTCGGCATCTATTGGTGAAGTTGTATGTCGTCCCGTGTCGCTGTCATGCCTCTGGGTCTCTGAGGTTACATGCTTTAGGCAGCCTGCTTAGTCCGTGTTCCAACTGAAGTGATAAAGACCCGCACACAAACATCATCTTATGGTTCTACAGCTACTTCCCTCGCCGCCGCAAAGATGGTCCTGAAACATGACGGTATAAGAGGTCTCTACCGTGGGTTTGGGATAACGATCATGCGTGAGGTTTGTTATACTAGTCACAGATGTTTCTATGTCATTCCTCATCCCCCGACAGATCCCATTTACTTCACTCCAGTTTCCTCTGTATGAGTTTCTGAAGCACCGGCTCTCCCTGGCTATGGGTGTACGCCGGCTCCATGCTTCGGAGGCTGCAGTATGTGGGAGTATTGCGGGTGGTGTCGCAGCTGCACTGACGACTCCCCTGGATGTTCTCAAGACGCGAGTGATGTTGGACATGCGGGTATGCCTGTCTTTACTGGTCTGTTCCTTCTCTAACGAGTTGGTTACGGAACATCAAGGAACCCACCTCAAAAATGCCCTCGCTCCTGAGCCGTTTTGG
This sequence comes from Boletus calvinii, assembly GCA_038093355.1. NCBI lineage: Eukaryota > Fungi > Basidiomycota > Agaricomycetes > Boletales > Boletaceae > Boletus > Boletus calvinii. The sequence continues at coordinate 10,211 of JBBPSA010000355.1, read as the reverse complement.
GCAGATTTATACTGTCGAGGGACCAAAGGCACTGTTTGCAGGCGTCGTGCCGCGGACACTTTGGATATCTGCTGGTGGTGCTGTGTTCCTGGGTGCTTACGAGTGGGTTATTGGTGGTCTGGTTGATAGATGACCCCATGTGGTACAGCTATCGTCGTTCTGCGCGCTAGTGTGGAGCACTCCATGTCTTGCTCCACATGGAGAGAAAGTAACCCCAGAGAATGGGATCGACAACTTTCTCTAATGACCCGCTCGGATATGCTGGTATCGGTCGACATCATCATCATGTCCTTCAAAGCTTCAAGTTCGCCGATCATTCTGTGGTCAATCCGTTCCTTGGACGGGTCCCCAGTGGCGCTCCTATGCCAAGGTTGAAGATGGGGTACCCACCAGCTGCGCCTCAGATCTAGCCCAGCCCAGTTTGTTGCCATGGCCAATACCTAAACAACTGCAACTGCGGGATAACCAAAGATCCTGAAGTAACTCATGAGAAATTTGCGATAGAATCGGCTCGGAGATCCGGCCCTAGAATACGCACGTACACTTTGGAACTTAAACGGCGGTACATCGTTCGGGGCCTGCAACGATACCAATACTACTGAGCCTGCCCCAGTGGCGAGTCCAAACAAGTTACAGAGAATTGTCGTCCTTGGATCACATTTAATTTCCCCGGTTGTCACTAGTCGCGGACTCGCATCGGACCTCTAAGCCTGTCCAGGGTGTGTAGTCTGGATAAATTGACATTTAGTAATTTGGCGATCAGGGCACGTTTTCGATCCTTCCGCTTACATACCACTCCTTAGTGCTCAGCTCCTGGCGAGGCATCCCACTGGCAGCTTACTACTGTACGTGTATGAGGTGGTGGTGGGAACTTGAATCCAGGGTGAAATGGCGGGCCCTATGGTTACTAGGTATTGGCATTTATTTCAAGCGAAAGCTTTACTCGACCCCACGGCCCATCGATTTCTTCGCAGGCTTCATTGGCTTTGCCAACTCATTTCCCGCTCAGTGTGGCGAGGCACCACGTTACGCTATAAATGATCATGATCTGCATTCCGTTCACCCACAGCATTTGATTTCCCAAATCATAGACCTACTGGTAGCAGGTTTTGTCTCAGCCTATGAGCACGGTGGACTCCCTCCTGTTGAACTCTGAATTCGTGTACCATCTTCACACCCTCTTCCTCTTTACCAAGGCAGACATCCGGACGGCACTCATCCCCCAGGTGCGTCACGAGTCGTCCATGGTAACACTTGGCATGTAACTCCACCTTAAAGACTGTCTTCGCTCTTGCAGCTGCGCCCGTCTGTCATTCTTCACACGTCCTCCACGCAGTGGTATGGATCTGGCTTCACTTGCTGATGTGTAACATCGCGAACCAAGTCAAAGCACCTGACGAAGACAAGATCAACAAACCCTTTCGCCCCCTTCCGTCTGGGAGAATTACCGAACCCCATGCCAGGACTCTTCGCTGGATCCTCGTTCCTGTGTGTCTGGCAGTCTCTGCGTCATACAGCACAGAGCTGTTCCTCACCAGCGCAGGGCTCCAGGTCCTCACCGTGTTGTACAGCGAGCTTCGCTGTGATGAATGTTTTTTCTTGAAGAATTCTCTCACCGCGCTCATGTACGGCTGCGCAGGTTTTGGTGGCGCGTTGTTAGCAGGTGTGTTAGTGGTTTCTGCTCGTCGGTGGTGATTTCGTTTACATCTGAACTGCTAGGATGCGATCGGTCTCAGGTTCCCAATACAGCCCAGCTGGCCGTTCAGTTGAGCACGGCTGTTTTCGCTTCTACACTCCACGCACAAGACTTCAAGGATGTCTCTGGAGACCGCCTGACGGGTAGATGTACCCTCCCCATCATATACCCCTTTGGTTCCAGGTTATCGGTCGCGTTGGGTATACCGCTATGGTCGATTTACCTCACTCGTGCGTGGCACCTTGATCTGCTCAGTGCTACGGCGTTCGTTTCATACTCTGTCTACACGGGAGTTCGCTTCTTGCTCTACCAGTCAGTCGACGATGACAAACGGTCCTGCAAATTTTATAGTGTGAGCGCGTGTCGCATCCCATGCGAGTCTCGTATTGACACCTTTGCAAAGTTTTGGCTTAGCATACACCACATACTTCCTGCTTACTGGCACATCTGCATGGCGACCAGTAGTATCACACCGATCCCACGGTGTCTTCATCTATAGTATACCTCATCACGGGCTTAACTGGTATTGGAAGAAGAGTAGGAATGGCCGTCTTCCTACCCAAGGGGCTGCCTACGGGAGACTAGGCATCGCCCGTGCCGGAAGACAACCTAATCTTATTTACTCAAGCATCATGGTACATACGAGTTTGTATCATACACAACCCTCTACGGACTAGTTTCGTGTAGAAAAGAAATATTAATAGTATGTGTTATGGATCTGACGATAGCCACAGCTCGAGGTGTCGACAAGGCGGAGTTGACCCGATAAGAGTATAGCACATCATATATGTACATTTGGTCCCCGAGCCGAAGAAACTTTTCAACTATGAATACTTTGTACGATGCCTGTAGCCCACGCCCGATCACCCCGGCCAACAATCTTCTCTGTAAAGAACCCCCCAAGTATATCATTCAGTTGTGCAATCAACTTGGTGTCTTCTTCTCTCGTCCGATCAAAAGACACCAGCATATCGGAGACAGGTACAAGGGTTTGCAATGCGATCTGGTCGGGATGATTTTCAATCAACGGCGATCAAAAAATCAATGCTCGACTTTACCATGACTGCGTCAACAACCCCATCGACCCCATCGCCACCCGAAGCAGCACACTCCTCGCCTACGACACGAGCACCACCGCCTTCAAGGACACCTTTCCGTACTGCCTCCTTACCAATGCCGACGAGACCACGAATCGCGCCCTCCCGGGTGCCAAGCGGTTTCGGAGTGCCTCGGGACTCTGTACTTGACGTCCCTTGTTCGATAGCGAGTGATTCAAAACCATTTATAATCACTGAAGTGGAAGCCGGTGTAGGCCCCGAACCACCCCCACCCAAAAGCGCGACCAAGAGAGTCTTCATGATGCGTGGAGAAAGGGAGGGGTATGTCGTCGAGTGTTGCGTCAATAATCGGCCAAGCGTTTGAGCAGCCGCTGTGCGAAGGTGAGTCGCGTGGGATCTCGGTAGATTAGAATGTAGGAGCGTAGAAAGGATGGCAGGCAGGATTTGGTGTAGCTATGAGGGACCGGTCAGTATACAGGCAAACGCGAAAACAGAACATTGATGTACACGCACATACGGTTCGATAAACAAGGTTGAGTTCTCAAGGATTGCACCTACAACGTCGAGCAATACTTCAAGTGTTTTTCCTTCTGGTTCACCCTCTGTTCCTTCCCTGAGCGCGCTGATAACGCCCTCTCCAACCCATCGTACCAAGTACGGCAAAAGTGCTTGCAGACCTGCGTCTGCACGGAGACTTGCAAGGGCCGCTGTACGTTTGGCCGTATCAGATGCAGATGACGAAGGAGGGAGAAGGGAAGAGGTGAGTCGCGTGTAATACAATTGAAGCTCTTTTGAAAGGACTTGCTTGACAAGCTGGTTTTGTGAGTTTTGTTGAGTCGTCTGAGATAGCTGTCTGCCCTGTGTAGACAAGGCTGCACCAGGTTGTGGTGGTTTGGCCTCGGCGCCTGCAGGGGTAGGCTCTTCTCTTGGAACAGCTGGTGGATTCTCTGGTACAAGAGGTTGTACTCCCTCCACGGCAAGCCAGTGTGCGGTCCAGTTGACGCCTCTCGGAACGGTGATCTTTTCCTCCCTCAAAACTTTGTCAAAATCGATCTCCTCATCCTCCACGAAATACACGGCACCGGCTGAGGCAAGATGCGGGAACGGAAGCGCGCGTCGAAAGGTGGAAGGAGCGTGGGGGGTGTGGCCATACAGAGGTTCTATGTTCAAGGTTCGCAGAGCAAGGTCGATATCAGCGGTGGTAAGTACTGTTCTACGTGCGTGTCGCATGTAACGAGCAGCTTCCTGGTACAACGTCAGCGGTGCTTGTATTGATGCGGGTGTTGGAACACACCTCGATGACTTGGTGTATTCTGTATTCGACATCGCTCGCGAGTGCAGATGCGACCGTGTCCGGAAGATTCGTGATGCCTAGAGACTCGGCTACATCCTATGGACCATCTCAATCGCAATCTCGCTGAGAGATGGATTGCGCACTTTGACTGAATCTGCTTTGTAGACGCCTGCGTGGTGTGTCTGCGTCAACTTGGATTTGGGCCCTGGTTTGCTCATGGTGGCGATAGAGGGCAGTGTTGGGTTGTTTGTACGTAGTACATCCCTATCAAGCCCTTCACAATAGTGCTTGATTTCAGCACCGACGCTGGGTAATTGCGCGGCGTACTCGGCGTAGCTGGTATATGCAGCAGGTGGGTATTCAAATTTACAGTAATACATTACGCCCGTCACCATCTTCACAGGACCATAATTAAGGGATGCCATATACTAGTGAAATCGCCACATGTCCTTCACAGGAGGGCCCTGACATGACAGTCCTAACGCTATGTCATATGGCCGGTGTCCATGCCCATGGAACGGGAACGGGTTTTGTACTAAGCCGGGGGTGGTATTTTGGGGAACAAGCTCCGCTGCCATAGATAGTAGTAAGTGTTCCACGTCACATTCTTGGGTTGGCCAAGGGACGCCAGTGATTGCAGTATTTTCTGAAGATTTCCATTGTAAACTTGACATATCTATGGAGAAGGAATACCAACGGGCAGTCTCTAGTTCGTGCCGCTCAGTGGCAGGCAACGCTGACAATCGCAAGACGAGCTTTTGGTTCTCGTCAGCAAGATTTCTCAGCTTTTTTGCGGCTGTTCTTCGATCATCAGTGGAGAGGACCAACCCGCGACATTATTGACTGACCTGTGATGAGTAGTTGATGTCGTGTGGCGTCTCTGCCTAATGGAGTATCGAACGGATCGACGAGGAGTAATGCATCGCGCAGCTCAGAGAAACCGTCGATCTCTTTGGACCGGTACTCTCGCTGTGTCTGCATCTTATTTTTTCTCGACGGAGGAAGCTCTGAAGCGTATGGTTGGGATGACGATGACCGCATAGTCGAATAGATGGGGTGAGTCACAGTACTTTGTGCCGTCATACTGTTCGTATTATATCTCTGAGGGACAGTTCACTGCCATGCGATCCCATTTGCAGTGCCATGCTAACGGTCGGGACGCGCCGGGATAACCTCTCTAGGTACCGAGTTAAGGATGACGTCTCTCGTGAGCAATCCTGGCTGGTTTTCGCTATCGAGACTTGATCGAGATGTCAGGTTCCTCCAAGAGACCCCACGTGTGAGGGCCACATTGTCATAAACCACAGCCACAAAAGAACGCCCCTCCGGTTAACGAGGCTTATGTTTCACCGGGTGCCTTTAAGGTGACTGGGTCGCAGGAAGTCGACTGTGACTGGTAAATATGTTTTTGCGGTGGCTTCTCACTGCTGGCATCTTATTCAGCAATAGGTACAAAATTTAGATCCGTCGTTCCTCCGCCGTTCCCGCTGACAAGTAGAGCTATGATTCTATGCACCAAAACCCTGCAGTACAACCACAGTTTCCATAATGATAATCGGTGCTTGTAGAGCACTCCTGGCAAGTCACTGAGTCTGGGTCACACAACGGACGACAACCCCAGTGGAATGCTTCGTCTACCCGGTGAGGACCACTGCCGTGCCGGTGGCTTGTTCCGGCGGTAGAGCTTAATCAAAATGCGGTGTGAAATATTAATGTACTGCTGTGCAGGGGTTGGCGGCCCGACGTCGCGGGAGAGGACAAGAGGCAAACGCTCGCAGACGTCCCGCGCCGTCGGAGCCTGAAAAGCGGCCCATCCGCGCCGATCGTCCAATCACTTATCTTCGGAAGCTCGGGTGTCCATTCAATCGATTACATAAACCATTCCCCATTACCTTCGGAGTCGGTCGCATCGGCACTGTCTGCAAATCGCTGGTGGATATAGCGTCGAATCATGACCACTAGAGTGCAATTAACATTTCCACCGGACCCTGATACAGCCGTCGATACCGGATTACATGCGATGAACGTTCTCTGAACATGCGATCACCAATCATACGGTTCATACCGACAACTATGGTACAGCCGACTCGATCGACACGCCCCCTTGCGGCTGAATATAAGAACAAGACAAGCAGCCCATGTTTTAAACACGAACTGCAATACTTGACATGCAACTGGTAAGGGAAAGGTTGAGGGAGATACGTCGACAATCGATTAACATTTCCTACAGATTCAGGCCGCGCGCGAAAATATTGGCTCACTTCTCGAGCAATGCCATGTTCCCTATGAAGTCATCCCGTTCGACGAGGAGCTGTACCAGGAGTGTGTCGATGATGCAATGCGACGCGGCTACCCTATGGACGGCAATCAATCTGTGCGGACATTCTTGCGAGAGGGCGTCGTTTATGCGGCAACTTCTGGCATGCATCTCCCCCACCGTCCGACCCAGATATGGATCGCACTTTACACGTCTTGTGCGATCTTTGTGGATGAAGCAACCGACCATTTCCCGGAAGAGATGCCTAATATTTATCTCTTCAACGACCGCTTTATTCGCAAGGAGCCGCAGGGGAGTGGTGTTCTAGATGCATTTGCAGATATCATGCGTCGGGCCTCGGACCTGTATCGTCCTGTCGCGTCTCATTTGATCACCACATCGACACAGAATTTTGTCACTGCCAACTTACTGGAGTACGAAACGACGTCCATGCAGGTATTGCCGTCGAAATCACCCTCGAGTGCATTTCACTGACGACGACGAGTAGATCTCGAGCGCTGCACAACGGTATCCCATTTACCAACGAACCTTATCTGGTGTCGCTGAAGCTTACTCGTTCATGGTGTTCCCGCGAGAGATCCCCTTGAATGACTACATTCAGGCGATCCCAGAGATGACATTGTTCATTCATAACGTCAAGTGTGTTCCTTGCCCTATTTCGTATTGACACCCCACTCATGACTCTTTTCAGCGATGTATTATCCTTTTACAAGGAAGAGCTAGTAGGTGAGACGACCAATCAGGTCTCCACGCTGGCTGCTCGCATCAACAAATCAAAGTTGGAAACGTTTGGTGAACTCACGGAGACGACGATCGGTCTCTACAAGGGGATTGTAAAAATATTGGAGGGATCTTCAGAGGCTTGTGAAACGTTTAAGCGTTTCACGGCTGGATATGTTTATTTCCATACCTCTACAGCGAGATATCGGTTCGACGACTTGCACTTGTAGGTACTCTATTATGCAAGCCTGCAGTTCATTGTGCACTGTCAATTGGACGGTAATCACTGGCAGTGATCCATAGATGACATGTAAGGATGCCGTGAAGGCGACATGGTTGACTTGAGTATTTGCATATTATCTCTTCGGAAAATTCCTAAGTCTTGTGATCTGTATGTCGGCGATTGAGTGTCCATTCGCGGAAGAAGGGAAAATTGAATAAGCAGCGCCTCAGTGGCTCATTATTGTCAGTGGACGCGGTGTTAAAAGTACTGAGAGGACATATGGCGGAAAGACGGAAGCCCCATGATGTGATCACATGCAAGGAAGGTTTGAGGTTGGTCTACCTACAGCCTCGCTTTTCGTAATATCCACAGCAAGTAATACTGACTCACTGAGTGCCTCACGACTCACGAGCTGAGCATGTGGACCAGGCTCGTCCCTCGGGCCCCATAAGCATTCGTGTAAACGATCTGAAAAGGTGTCTGCCAACCCAACTTGCTAAAGCCACTTCCCAACGCCTCAGGGAATGTAGTGTAGCTCTTTAAGTACCCTCCCGCGATTACCTCGGGGAACTTTGCGGATGGCGTTGGGATTGACGTCACGGTAGGTACCCCCACTCCGAAAGCTGTTCCCCTAATAATCAACACAAGTTTGTTTCCCCTTGTCTGATATGACACTTGCACAGCTACCTCCAGTGAAAGTTCTAATCTTGGATCGTCGAACATCAGATGGAATAGGAGTCCACACCGGACGCCGAGACCGGGATCATCTGGTTCCCGGGAATTCCCATCCAAGTTATATTGAATCTTGGTGTTAGAGTAGAATTGTTCGCTACCTTATCGCTTACGTAACTACCTACATTATCTCGCGCCTCACTGCGTACCGTACCTCGTCTGTTATTACGAACAACATCTGTCGACCGTTCCGCATCGCTCGCGTCTTGCTCTCGGCATACGACTCTTCAACACTTGGGATGTCATTGTCCATGCAACGAGAATTTGGCCAACTTGCTCTACCCTGAGTGAAGCAGTGGGCTTCAGGCTTGAGCGCTGAGCGCTTTCGCAAAAACCATCATTTTTCCTTCAGTACTACTTTGAGCGCTGATCGCAAATTGACGCCGCGGTGCTCGTACGTGCCGAAGCGCTGAAACGCCCGATAAATGGCAATACCAATTCAACCCCATCGAGCCACCGCCCCCACATCCTGGCAGCTCGCTGCGGAATTGATCCGCAGATTTCTGTCCACCGACGCGTGCGCTTGAAGTGGCCGTCTCGATCGTAGGACACCCGGTGAGAGCAGCTCGCTTTCCTGTGGACCTGTCGTTTGCGTGCTGCATATTTCGCGATAGTCACGGTGTGGTACTTCTGGTGCCAGGTCGACTCCATCATCTTTTGGGGAGCTGGTTACTAAACTAATTGCAGGTCGGGTAACACGGATATCATCAACACGTAGCGGTTGCATCGCTACGTGTGAATCGCTGATTTTGACTCAGATACGCCACTCAGGATGACATGAACATGAACCACTCGCACTCAATCTTTCAAAAGGGAGATGAGTCAGAGCATGTAGAGGCGCTGCAAAGCTCCGACGTTGCAGGACTCCAATCGCTTGACTGTCAATCATTTGTTGGTCCCTTTTCAAAGTTCCTAACAAAGCCATCTGAAACTTGGACCGAGAGACACGAGCATGAGATGAACTTCTCTGGACGTGTCATCAGTCGCATCAACTTTGATCATTGTACAGCCAAAGATCGGAATGTTGTGGATGGATATAAGAGCAAGGCATTGACAAGTCGTTGAATTGCAATCCTCGACATGCAACTGGTAAGGGAAAGGTTGAGGAGGGTTTTGTTGGCTAATGCTTCTCACAGATTCGTGCCGTACGAGAAAATATTCGCTCGCTCCTCGAGCAATGCAATATTCCCTATCAAGTCATCCCTCTTGACGAGAACCTATACCAAGAGTGTATCAACGATGCGATGAGACGTGGCTATCTTGTGGACGGTGACAAATCCGTGCGGACATTCTTGCGAGAGGGGGTCATCTATGCGGCAAATACAGGCGCACACCTCCCCCACCGCCCGACTCAGATATGGATTGCACTCTACACGTCGTGCGCCATCTTTGTGGACGAAACGATGGAGTATTTCCCAGAAGAGATGCCAAACATCTATCTATTCGGTGACAGGTTTATTCGAAATGAACTACAAGGGAACGGGGTCCTGGACGCATATGCAGATATCATACGCCGGACACCAAACCTATATCCGCCTGTTGCCTCTCATTTGATCATCACGTCGACGCTGAACTTTGTCACTGCCAACTTACTGGAGCACGAAACGAGGTCCATGAAGGTATTTCTGTCAAATTCACCCTGGAAGACATGCCACTAACGACAATGGTACAGATCTCGAGCGCTGCACAAGAATACCCCACTTACCAGCGAATCTTGTCTGGCCTCGCGGGAGCCTACGCGTTCATGGCATTCCCGCAGGAGATTCCCCTGAACGACTACATTCAGACGATCCCAGAGACATTGCTATTCATCAACAACGTGAAGTGTGTACTGTGATCTGTCTTATGTTGACACCATTCATAACCCACTTCAGTGATGTATTTTCTTTCTACAAGGAAGAGCGACTAGGGGAGACGACAAACCATGTTTCCACACGAGCTGCTCGCACCAAGAAGTCAAAGTTGGAAACACTTGATGAACTGACGGAGGCGGCGATCGGTCACTACAAGTGTATCATAAAAATATTGGAGGGATCTCCAGAAGCTTGTGAAGCGTTCAAGCACTTTGCGGCCGGATATGTATACTTTCATACCTCATCTGGGAGATATCGATTGGAGGATCTGGGCTTATAGGCACATGTATTACACGCCCGCGCTCGACGAATTTGCCATAGATTCATGACAAGAGATGCATTGCAGTAGTACACTGT
>JBBPSA010000354.1:0-10957 GCA_038093355.1 Boletus calvinii | reverse complement strand
CTTCCAGGGCTGGTTTGAAGCACTCGAGAAGGGCACGCTCTCGGGGAACCCGATCGTCGGTGCCCGCATGGTCCTCCAAGATGGTTCGTACCACGTTGTGGACTCTTCCGAGCTTGCCTTCCGCATCGCGACCATTGCCGCCTTCCGCGAGATCTATTCGAAGACGAAACCAATCATCTTGGAACCTATCATGACGGTCGAGGTCGTTGCGCCGGGCGAGTTTCAGGCAGCTGTGATCGGGAGTTTGAATGCTCGGCGAGGGACGATTTTGGATAGCGAAGTGCGGGATGAGGAGTTTACGTGTACAGCGGAGGTACCGTTGAACGATATGTTCGGGTATTCGAGTCAGTTGAGGGGGGTGACGCAGGGCAAAGGAGAGTTTAGTATGGAATATAGGGTGCGTTCTGTTTTGGCTTTTTTCTATTATAGTTTTCGAAGTCGAAACGGGCTGACGGTGTTTGCTTTTTCGATAGACTCACTTGCCAGTACTACCACATGTGCAGAAAGAGCTCGAGGAAGCACATAAAAAGACGATGCCTCAGGCAAAGAAGTAGATGTGGTCGTCGGTGAGGTGATTCAGAGACTAGTAGGGTTAGAGTCGTGCATCTTATCTCCGCGCATATAGAACTTATTGCATCCACTTATTACTGTACACACTCATCATTCGTTGACACACTCGGACCCTCTCATGAGGTTAATGGGTTTGGTCAGAGACGAGCGACACGCGTCGCTGTAGAGCTTATGCGTTAGAATCAAATCGATCGTCTGGGACCCCTGTACGGACCCCGCGTGCGCGCGCAAGACGTACGTAGAGCACCCAGGTTCGATTGCTTGATCTGGCCAGAATTTACATGAGCTCCAATATCGCCCACTGCCACGTTACCCGTAGTATTCACAATCAATATAAGTAGGTTCAGCACAACGTTAGTCCCCCACATACCGGACTGAAGAGTTTGAAGACGAACTGTGGCACTCGTAACCTTGGTGCCTGGAACCAAGTCCGGCGTCAGTAGCACGGCGATCCCGGTAAACACCGGTCGACCTCGATCACCCGATGAATCGGCAACGATAAGTCGAAGTATTCAAGAAAGGAGCCCGAGAGTTGACCGAGAGACGGTCACGGTAGTACCCCGGGTGATGGTCTGGCAGATCAAATTAACAAGCGTTGCTTTCACTGGCGGTAGCCTACGTAAGCAGAGGTACGAGGGTGCCCGAATCAAGACACGGCGAGTAGCTCAGCCAAGATCCATCATCTCTTATGCCACAGGAAGAGCACCATCCTATACATACCCGAACCCACCTTGGTCCCCGGTCTCCCCCCGCCTCCTTATGGACGCAAACAAAAGATGGAGCAGGGATGCTAGTTAGTGGCATGGTGAACTAGACGTCCCTCCAATACGGCTACACCGTGACTGATGGTTCAACTCGAAGGAGAAGAGGTACTGAATATTCGGTATGTCTAAAACAACAAAAAAGAGAAATAAAAATAATATGGACGAATAAAAGCTGGGAATTGCAAGGGGTGTACGATTCAGCTCGCATGGGCTAGGTTTGGTTTGGAAGCTGAGTCGTCAACACAGCATTCTCGTTGTTCCAGTCGAACCTATGACGGCTCACGCACTCAAGCTAAGGTCATACCCATCTTAACTTCATTGCATGCGTACCTTGAGTCTTGTACCTTAAGGCCTAGGAGCGATCTCACTGCTCTGGACGACACGATTGTACTGAAATGCATCAGGGCAAGTCAGTCCTTGCAGTCTGGTTCTGCGGAGCATTATGGGATACCTTGCGGTGATGGCTACCATGACATTATCAGCTAGATCTGCACTTGTTACTGCGAACCACTGACTTACCGGGATTGCCAGTTACACCCACCATAACTAGTATGCGTTGGATTATGAGAACTGCGTAAAGGAAGTGATCATACCGTCGGCCCCAAGGAAAGCGAAAACCTGTTGATAAGGATTAAGTAGATGATAGGAAATGGAGCGTGCAGAGTTCAGACCGTTGGTAGAATATTTGCCATAGTCGCTACAACAAAATACAGTAAGCCTTGCGTGCGCAAACGCTCCTTCAAGGCAGATTTAGATGGTTCTTGTGAGAGCTTCAAGATGGACAATGCGAGTACAACGAGATCATAACACGCGGCTTAGACACATCGGATAAATAGAATCCAGCTTTAAACACAACAGTGTGGCTCACTGTACATGAAAACTCCAGCGCTCACTGCTGGATGCGTAATATGAATAACACATGCACCGTTTGACCTAGAAGCCCTGATATTCGCCACATCTAATTTGAGATTATACTATGTTTGGGAGACGAGTTAAGGCGAACTCGTACCTAGCGCCAGTATAGTCCAATGTCCAAGAGCAAGGAGTGATAGCAAGATATGCACCAAACGAGAGTTCTTCCACATCACCCATCTACGCTGCTCGTAAGATGCAGATCAGTCAATATAGCACTTCCCTGACTTACGTGCGAACCATAAGATTTGTTGAAGAAGTTCCTATAGCCATGTCCATTGGTATCTAAGGCCACAGCTTTTCAGTAAAAATGGATCTAACTCGCATGCAAATAAGAGTCTCACCGATACTGAGGTAATTCCAGCTGAACAGACAGATAAGTTGCGAGGGGCGACAGTGATATGATTGAGAACTGACGTTGACAAGCGAAACCCGCGGAAAGTGGACTCGTCTCAATTGCACTACAGGTGAAGATTAATGAGGTACATGCCTAATCATCACTCTGACACTCACAGCAAAACGAGGGCAGTCAGAAGGCATATCCTTCCAAGTAGGTATGGCACCTTCGGCAAGAGTCACTGATGAAGATGGACCAATGGAAACACTGCGGACCGCTTACAAGTGGCCAACGGAAAGGTAAACGTCCACGAATGACGGCGTATTCTACACAGAAAGACTGGAAATATTCCCACCTAGATAATGACTCTGTCAAGCACACTTTTTTTACGACAAACGAAAAACACACCCATAGATGCCCAATAACAAAAAAGTCATATCCGTATAAACAATGGCGAGGCGAGCTTCTACCGCTGGGTCTTGCCACCAGTGAACCATCGTTCAAATATTTATTAGCAGCCACCGCGCAAGTTCGCTGGGGATAGCTTTAGCGATTTCAGATGGGGGATTCAAGGTGGTGGGTATGTCTGGCTCTGCGGTGCTCGGCGCCATGTCAGAAACGAGCGCGTGAACTATTTATCATCGACGCTCACTGCAAACCTTTTGTTACTAGGGTTGATGCCATTACGTGTCGGCTGGTGGTGTCGGAGAATTGATTACATTGAACATCACGAGAAAACCTCTGACTCATTTACAAATATTTATGGTTATGGTTATGGACAGGGTCTCAGTGAGTTTACCTGCCAGTGGACTTGGGCCTCAAGCCCAGAGCCGGCAAAGAGCCAACTTCAAGGAACGCGACTTCATCTCAATAAATCATCCATCCAAGAGGTCCGAGTTCGGAGCCGATGATCCGTCGGGTTCAATCCCAAACAGAGGTGAAACATCCTATGACTCATCGATGCATCAGCGCAGCTGAAATGAACGGCAGAACAGTTCAAGAACATTTTCCTTTCCGCACAGTGGGAGGTCTCTCGGTAGATTGTTAGCCTGCGAGTCCAATTAATTGGAAGATCGAAAGGCCTCTTACAGCATGACTTATTACTCTCATAGCCTGTTGCAGAAAGATGGGTTTTCTTTCCAGTTCCCTCGAGTGACTTTTTAGTTGTTCTTGCTCCGGTCCACGGCTGTGTCTTGGCACATTGCCGATTTGAGCTCTCAGTGGAAACAGCCGATTCGGATGATCCACTGGCAGGGTAACAGCACCCAAAACAACAACTAGCGCGTCAACCTGCCCGAGAACGTGCTTGTATTCGACGAATTTGCACATTCGACCACCCTTCCCTCGCCCGACCGAGAGCGGCACTGTCGACGGACCAATGGAATGCCAATACTACCCCCGCTGCCTGTGAGCTGGAACTGCACAGTGCACACACAATGGGTCATGACACTGGCGTTCCCGCCCAAGGAGAAATGCAGTTCTAAGTCGTCGGTTTCTGTACGTAGCGTATATTGCTATGTACTACTGCATTTTTGCGGTGAGTCAAAGGCTCTGCTCATCTTTGTACCTAGCGCCTGTACAGTAATCATTTGTATTCTTCCGGCGAAACGTAGAGAAAAAAAAGGCAAAACCATGGTTCACAGGACCAAAATCACTGTTCACTCCGTCATGTTCTACTAGCCGGTATTGAGTCAGTAACTTAATACCGTAGCTGGCAATCGCCAGCCCTTAGTAATGTCTGCATATCGGATGATCTAGTAATCGTGTGCATGATTTAAGTCCTGCCAGCCTGAGAAAGGCTGCAACTTGCTGGTACATATCCGTAGTCATGTCCTGCATGCATCGGCGTCGTGGAGTCCCACTGTGAATCAGTATGAGCGGCTCATCTCTCGCGCTGTAAAAGTCACCGATTGTGACATTGCAATCCACGACCAGTAGTAGTGTGTCTGACAGCCGGGCTTGTTTAGTGTTCCATACGTAGGGATTAAATTGCTTGTTTGTCGAGCATAGACTATCGTCACAATGTTCTGTTCCCTTCTGGTCTGTTCCGAGATGCTGTGCTCCCATCTGGTACTCTCAGCGATCCAGGTCCTCAGCCGGTCGCTCCTCCCCAATCAACACATCCCAATCGCCCGTAAGACGAATCTAAAGCCCTATCGCAAAAAAGGCTTCGCCGTGTTCCAGAGGTACTACATCATACTCATGAAATTCGGATGGTTGAAACCACCAGCTCGCTGTACTGCTCGGTCGATCATAAGCGCATATCCGACTCGATGTCTATTACAGGCAACTAGGGAAACATGTATTATTATACTGAGTTCTGTGAGGACACATCAGGTCGGTGCCCCCAACGTCAACAATCGTTGCAGTCGGTTGGATAATGTATGGCAACCCGGCAGAGATCAATCAGAAAAATCCCATTGGCACCTTATATCCAGCCTCTAGAGGGTCATTTGCCGGTTCGGTGCTGCTGTGCAATTTGCACCTTCTTTTCTGGCGCTAGTGATTTCCACTTGTCTGGGATCGGAAAAAAAAGGATGATCAGCCAGTGGCCCTTGCCATAACCACCCAAGACAAGAGCTCACCCGCGAAACCAAAGAAACTAGAACCCATCCCGTTTCCTTGACTCTGGGTTGCGGGGGGTGAGGGTTGATAAAACGAGCTCTGACGAATACGGTTCGCTTTCCAGTATCGACAACGTTGGTGGTCGGCAGGCAACTGGCCTTCCGAGATGTGTACCTGGGATGATACACCGCATCAGTGATGTTCCCCTGCCGGAGAGGTTTACAAAGCGCCCACCTTTGTCCTTGGAGTAGAACTTCCGAAGTCTGCTAGCTCAAAGAGGAATTCGGTTCCGGGCCAATGTATTCTGGTGGTTAATTCCAGTAAGCATTAGGTCGTGTTTACAAGTACGTCCGCGTGTACTCACTCGTAAAAAGCCGTGTTTTCCTCGGGAATGTGCACATCCTTGACGTGCCATGCTACGGGAAAGTCGCTCGGCACCACTAGCGCTTCTCTAGCTATAGTTTTTACGGACAAATATTTTCCGTATTTGAGGTTTCGAATCGAATGACCCGCTCCCAGCGGGTGAACCTCCCACTGCCATCGACTGTTAAGTGACGGATGAAGGTTAAACAGGGACCAACATCACAGACCTTTTGAGTATCCTGATCTTTAGGTGGCATCCCTGAGTCATGTCTCGTGAGGACGTGCAGAACGACATCAGCAGGAGAGATGGACCAACCTACGATGGTATGATCACTAGCCATCTCCATCGCAGTCCCACTTTGTCGATTGACGAATGAGTACGTCCCACGATGAATAGGCATTCTATTCCGGGTGTCTCCACGAGGGGAAGACGTGGATTGAGTCGTCTGCCCAAAGGCTCGAAGAATTGACATGTTGAGCGATAAGTCGTTGCGAGAGTGGTGGGGGCGAATGGTGGGTTTTTGAAGCCCCCAAACCAGGCACTGCCAACAGCCACGACCATGGGCATGCAAACGCCGCATGGTGCCCTCTACAAAGGGGGACGATCAGATCCCGAAGGAAGGTTCTGTGGATTACCACTTGGATCCGAAGCAGACGATTGTAGGTCTTCTCAACTTCTGCATGCTGTGGGTAGCGCAGGTTGCACACGTGGTGTCGGTTTGGAATGCAATGCAGAAACGTTGGAAAGGTGCCGATTGTGATAAGAAACCCTGAAGCGCGCTGTATTTGGTGTGACCTTGAAGCTTGAAGACTCTAACTTGGTGATGGCACCAAGTACTACTGTTGATTGTTGTACCCCCGGATATAAAGCAAACATTCCGAAAATCAACCAGACTCGGAGACCAGAGACGAACTTCACAATAAAGGTGGAGAACGTCCAAGGCAGTACAGAGCTATTCGTTCCTTATATCCGCAAAATGGAAACAAGAAAGCCAAGTGGGTCGTGATAGGATTTTACGGTGTGGGCCCCGTGTCAACGGCGTTGGCGAAAAACGTGGCTCGTTTCCTGTGCACTACGAACAGATGACTAGCAACCCAACGCGATGTTGCATTTATCCATGAGGCTCCTGTAGTGGCATTTCTAATACTGGAGAGATTGAGGCCTGGCACAGGCTGGCACCGACGGTATAGGACGTATCCTGGTTGACGTAAGTACCAGTGGTGGTTCTGGCATCTGATCTGTAGATTTGAATTTGCAAAATGTGTACACTCTCGGGCTTTCCAAGCCAAATGCAGTCCGATATTAAATTGATGAATAAATGAAATAATGGAGGAGTCCAGGTGGGGAACGAACAACCCGTCAGCATCCGATCCGCGGGACAGGTTGTGCGCCCAGCACCGACATCCGCCTTTGCATCAGCGCTGGAGATCTTCCAGGATCAAATCCGATGCCTAAAAGAAGAACCATGTAAGCGGTGCACTCGCTGTGTGGTTGTTCGGACACATACCTTCTCTGCAATAGTATATACCGTTTGTTGAGGAGGCCCACCGATGGTAATAGGGATGACGCGCACGTTCGCAAGTCCGTACACACGAAGCCGGGGATCGACGACACCTAATTAGATCGCCGAGCGTCAGGTCAAATCGTTACAAATGGGAGCGAACACTTTGACCTCCCAGGTTCTGAGCAGCCATTGGTGTTGTACCTCGGATACAAAGTCAGCGCATTAATCACTTTCTTGACAAGATATACACCTATTGAATGGTTAGTGAACTGTTTGACAGATGGGACCATGCGTTCGCAGTGATTGTAAGAACTGAAATTTCAAGAGTACGGACCTGAGCCGTCTCTAGCACGAATTCCGACCACTGGCCAACAGTCTGGACCGTAGAGTCTGGTGTATTCCTCGACTGGATCTGGCTGGCAAAAGGCTCCGAAGCAACCATGTTATCGAAGAACTGGGTTGCAGAAGCCAGAACAGAGAGGTCTAGCCAAGCCTTATCTTCATCAATATGTAGTGGCGATCTGTGACAGAACCGTACCCCACCCAAATGCCATGTATTTGGGAACAATTACAGGGGAAGCTTGCGGATTCGATGAGTTGATGTGCTAGGGAATCAAAGTCACGTTGGTGCATTAGCCAAACTTGAAGGGGACATACAACGGATCCGCGAAAACTCGTGCTATATAGAGGGGCTAGTTATCTATCGAAGGCGAATAGACTGGCGGGGACGAACCAAGTTCCAAACTACCATACTTCCATAGCCTTCGTTTGGCTGCGTAGTGCTCGCCACACCACCACGCGACAGATAAGTAAAGGCGACGAACGGAACCCCAGAGTCTGCCATTTGTAGGGTAAGGTTGTATTGGGCGGCTTGCAGCGGTGTCAACGTCGTGTTACTGAGGACATTGTTCAGATTGGCGCGCATCGTTGTGTAGTTGGTGGTGGACACGATGTCTTGAAGCGGCCAGTTGCCAGTGACACTTACAGTCCGCGAAAAAGCGCCAGTCTGGACGGTGTCACTGAATCTACGTCAGTTAACAGCACAGGGATGAATGCTTAGGAGAATTAACTAGATTTCCTTCTGCTCGTTAAAATATATATTCGGTTCCACGTGAGCCAATCTGTACTCGGATGTTAAACAACCAGTCGCATGCATCAAACCGATTTCTTACCAAGTGTCATTACACCTTCGTTGACGATGTAGTCTGTTACTGCCATAGGTTGGTCCTGCAGATTCTCGCCGATTTGTGGGAAGTCTAGTACTACAGGCGCACCTGCGTTTTGCAAGATTGTTGCGTTTCCAACTCCGGAAAGCTCAAGAGCCCGGGGCGTTTTCAAACTTCCTAAAAAAGATTTCCCTCTCAGTTCACATGATCTTAGATGTCGATCTGGCACGTACCTGCGGAGAGAATAACTTCCCGTGTCACGTTCACAACATGGGTCGTGCCGTTGACAATGTACTCTACCCCGTGGCTGCGATATTACCACTTGCAAGAGTTGAGTTATCCCAGATGATTCGGCTCGCGATAGCTCCCATCAACACGGTCAAGTTTTCTCTTGCGCTCACCGTCGGGTTGTAATATGCTGGAGCAGCGTAGCAGCGCTTTCCCGTGGAAATATCAACAGAACAGTCAACCCCAGCGAGAGGTACGTATCCAGCGTCCCCATCGTCAGGGTCGTAATTGAGCGGGTAACCCAGGTTTGCGCTCGCTTCACGAGATAAGTGTTATAACGAGTTTGGACAGATCCCGCGAAGCCTTGGACGGATGCCAGGAATTCAAAGTCGGCGGGGGTTGTTTCAGGAATGAACTGTGCGCCATGATTTGGGGAAGTCCAGTTTTCCACGGGAGAAGGGAACTGAAATCCCAGCCTTCGTTTCCAAACGCTGTGGACAATGCGTCGTACTCCGCACTGTAGCCACGTTTCCATGCCAGATAATTGATTGCAGAAGAGCCACCCAAGACTTTTCCGCTACATGATTCAAGCGTCAAAGGGTGAAATTAGAGCGGAGTGAATTCGAACGAACCGCGGGAGAGGGATGGAACGACCACCTAAAGTAGGTTGAGGGACGCTCACAAACCCCCAATCGTACTTGGGGTTACCAACGGGATGGCACTTGGATTTTGGAGGTAAATGCTGGCCCCATGGGATATCAATGATAGGATCGCCAGACTCGTTGTATGATCCGGCATCGATGACGCCTACACGGAGCTGTTTGGCTGATAATCTGTTCGCGAGTACAAGACCTGCTGTTCCGCCTCCAATGACCACGACATCAACAGCGGACTCCGCGAAAGAGTGTGGTGTGACAGTAGCTTGGGACGCGACCATCCTGGCGAATGCGAGCGCTGCAAGGGTGTGTAACGACTTCATTTTTGTGATATGCGTTTGAAATAAGAGGCGGATATGGGGATGAAGTTTGCAATACTTATACAAGCGCAAAATGGTCCCGGCAGTGGCACTGAAACCTCCGACTCGTGCCGAGACATACATGAGAAGTAGGTGTCGCCTGAACGTGCTGAGCATGCATGAGGGCGTGGCAACATGCGGTAACAGGCGACATCATGGATCGCCATATACTGGTCATCCTTCACACTGCAAGCGTCAGATTATGCTTGCAGAGTGTAATGGAATTCACACGGACAGTGTTAACATAGATCATAGTATTCATACACAGTTCTTGGTGAACCGCTAGATCTGACCCTTTATATCTGTACCAAGTTAATGTATTGTGTTGATGAGCCCGATCGTAGTGAACGCCCAGCCTTCATGGATGACCAGCGAAAATCATCCGTCATTCGGAGCATTCTTACCAGCAACGCTTCTTTTACGAAGCGCAAATGATGCGTAAGGACTGGGCAGGATGAGACGAGGGGAGATGCCATCTCACGCGTTGTTAGGTGGAGGTTGTGTTTGCCTCGGCATCTTCCGGCAAGCTCCGATGACTCTAGAACTTTGTTTTCTAGGCGGTTGACATCCTCAGCGGGCCCCCTTGGACACTCGCAGGGTAGTCTGGACTCTGGACAGGCCAGGTCAAGTTCATTCTCCTGTCACCCCAGACACTGCGCTGACTCTAATATTCATCAGCTAGCGAGTTATGCATGGTTCCATGTGAATCGCAGCCAGTGCTGCTCGCTGCGCCATTTGTCTGTCATCGTGTCCCACCCCGTCGAGAGTACTTGCTCCGTTCTTTAAGTCATAGCATCCGTCTCATTCATGGGGTTGCCTTGATCTTACCCGGATAAGCTTTCTTCCCTTGACTTCAAATGTTTGTCTACTTACGTCGGTCCTCGTGGCCCCTGGATGCTTCCCACGTGTTCCTCTCACCTGTGGTATGTTTGACTTCGTAGGCATATCAGGTGGCCGCAGTGCCTCATGTCGTATGGTGCATTATCGAGTTGTTTTGGATGTTGACGTTCATGGTCCTCGGTCAACGTTCTCAGCGCGACCACTACCTCAATGACACCGTTCAGATTGTCACCCTTCTTGTCCAGACTCTCGAGGCGATTGTACTCCTCTTAGTTTTGCCACTTCCGACACACGAACACTATTGACATGTCCATACTTACAAGTATTCCGAGATGCTAGATAGTGAGGTGGTGAAATACCGAACAACCTATACACTGTTTTTCGTGTGCCACTTTACAATAGGCAGTACTAGTGATGACACGGACCTAGCGAGAGCATCGACTAGCAACTTGATGGATCCTCGAGTGTGGCTTGTAGAGAGTCAGCATAAAAAAAGGTCCTGAAGTGTGTCAGACAAAACGAGCAGGATCACATCACTTTGCGGTAAGGCTTGCCACGGGAGCTTGGACTGCACGAGTCGTGGGATGCGGAGGTGTCTTTCCTGGATCGCTCGAGACCCAGTGGGAGTGAAGTACTAGTACTATTACGGGGTGTCCGCTGCCGCTCCCGCCTGGACCGACTTCCTGATTGGG
>JBBPSA010000353.1:0-10961 GCA_038093355.1 Boletus calvinii | reverse complement strand
GTTATTCCCAAACTTCGCGATGTAGGACTGACTTCACTCGAAGAAAGAGACGACGCTTCTACTAATACACGCTGTCTACATTGCTTGATCCGTCACTGTGTGTGCTCTTTGACGTCTGTGTGGTTTCACTGGCGTCTCCGATCTCGTTTAAGATCCGAGTCTCCGAGCCTCTGTGGATAAGACCGAGAAAGTATTTCCTCTGCTTCTTGTCCATGTTTAATTCAAATTAGTGTATTAAAATCTGAATCTCGCCCATAAATCGGCGGACAGGTCTCGTGGCCACCGGATAGGGAAATGAACGTTTGGACGTCTTTGTCCCTCTCTTGCGACTCGTGATGAAGATTCGGGATATGGGAGATCATGGACTTTCCGGGTCGTGAGCAAGAGCATCGGAATTCTTTGCGCGCGCTGGACTGTCCGGGGCACTTCATCGAGCGAGTCGATTAGGACGAGGATGAATCTTTCTCAGAGACGGTAATTTATCCTTTCATCGATACATTCATCCTGTTGCAGTATAACCTGTAGGGAATACTCGGAACATTGTCATGAAATGCGTAGGCTGTTGTAAAGCAGATGCAGATGGTAAACACACGTTCTTGAGGGATTCCGCAGCAGGGTGCCTTCCAATTGAAAGCAGGGGTACTCGGAGAGCGGCGAGATCGTGTGATTTATCAATGTAACATGTCTACAACAAATCCACAGTGGCATCCATCGTGCTCGCCCCAGAAATTAGTACAGGTATCTCCAATCAACAGAACGTGCTCCTAGGGAATCCATCGCTTCGTATCGTACAATCGAGAAAGCGCAAAGCGTCTGCCTGGAAGGTTTACTTCTTCTTCGACGCCTTGTCACCCTTGCCTTTAGCAGGAGGAGACTCGGGACTCGCAGCAGCAGCTTTGCTCTGGAAAATAGTTTCAGTCAAAGCATCGTAGTGAGGTGGGCGACTTGAACTAACGGCAGGGGGAGAAGTAGTAGCCTTGGAAGGGGGGGACTTGGCACTAGCGCCGTTGGCAGGTGTAGCTAAGTGAAGAGCAACGAACGACATAGTCAGCAACGATCCTGCGGTAGTGCAGCCAAGCAGAAAGACCGACCACCCTTGGCAGCCTTCTTCGACATCTTGTTTCAGTGGGAGAGGTGAGAAGTAGGTAGTAGCTTGTAGACCCGACTCAGAACGAGAGCAGGCTTTTATACCTCTTCATCGTCCTGCCCTCAGCTTCGGTCGGCTCCGTACGCAACTCCTAGAGCGGATGTTCCGCAGGTTCCCCGAACACAAAAAAGGATAAAGCGCTTTAGGCCAGTCGACAATTTCCCCACCAATGGGATGCTGGCCTGATTATACGCTTTGGGAACTCTGTATAGAGTGAGTGAATGGTTGGGAAAAATGATCGACGCGATGCTGCGGAGAATTGCGAGATGAATTGGCAAACTCGGAGTGCTCCGCCTTATCCTCCCAACCGAATGCCCTGTCCTTATCGTGAACAAGACTTTTGCGACGGAAAGGGAACGTTGATCATGGAAACCTTGAAGACACGACCAAACCTGTACGGCCTGACAATTAGTACAACAACAGAATTGAGATAACCCTATACCACGATGGACAGCATTACGTGCTCATCCGTAACAGCAAGGGTGATAGATCAGACAATTGTGTTCCTCGATAACGGAAACCCACCAATCGCAAAAGGGCTCGTGCGTTCAGGAGCATATGCCAGCGCACCTTCATTCCGGAAGCATTCCCTGAGAGTGCGACATACTTATCTTCAGCGTACGAAAGTCATTCCCCCTAGGTCTGGGCGAGTGAGCTAATTTGGCCATCGGCTACATCCTTACCGCTGGCACAAAACGACCAGACGGGACAACGAGCGGTACATTTCCAGATGATAATGTTGTTGATCCTGACTACCAGATTACGAGAGGCGTGGTATCCGCCGCTCTATTTTCAAACGACATCGTGAAACATCTGTAATTTCAGTCTGACGGAGCTGAGGAGGCCAAAGTCTTCAAGTGCCTGCATAGATCAGATTCTTGTTGATATTTCCAAGATCGGCTGATACTGTTGCAGCAGGAACGGAACAACAATTGATTATCGACTAATAGGAACTTCTTTGCGGAACGTACCATGATCCTTCCATTCGTTATGAAATTATCATCCGACCCACGTCAGGGGGATAAGCCAATTGGACGATGTTCTGCCGATTTACGTCCAGTGGCTGACTAGCTCGAAGCACCATCATCTGTGGCACGCCTCTTCCTCCACTCCCGAAGTCCTTTCTGGAAGCAATCCCAATCCACCCCATCAACGACCCAAACAAATGTCACACCTTGGAACGAGACGGTATGGGCATGGCCTATCTCAACAGCAAGATTCACATACCCAGCTCCCTTTCCACTTCTTTGTTTCTCGATTCGTCATCGAAGAAAAGCTATTTGCCAGGTCAGGAGTTAATACGCAATTCGATATGGTAGCATCCTTGCCATTTCGCTGTACGGTATACCAGTAATTTTGTGAAGCTGTTTGAAATGTGCAATCTTGGATCCGGGATATATTTCCAGGTGATCAAAGAAGTCAAGTGCAGGCAACGACTCGACCTTGTTCGTGTCAGGCGAGGGAATCCTGATAAGTCGGAGAGCCTCTCGAGCACTTCCCGCAGTAAGACCACTATCAGCGTTTTCTCCTGCAGAACTAGGACTCACAGCTTGGTTGCAGTCGTTCTCGATGCAGCTGCGACGGTAACCTCTGGTTTGCTCTTCAATCCACGCAAGATTTCTGGGACGTCCTTGTAAAACTCTACTCTCGCCGGATCGTTGGCACTATCATAGACCACTCCCGTGAGGGCGTCCTGCTTCAAAGGTGGCTCTACGTGGGTATCTATCCAAAATTCCCATAATGTGTAGCTTGAATTCCATGGGTTAGTCATGTGTGCGGACAAGTTGAAGTTGCACGTACTCCAAGTCAAAGGCGATCAGCTGAGGGTATCTGCCATCGTCCATCTCTTTCGATCCTGCGACTCCGTCAGTTAACCTTATTGTTGATGTGCAAGTTCCGGGGAGGATGATATGGGGAGACCGCGCGAGTTGGGTTGTGACTCGACTTGGAACTATTCCTGGACCCGTAGGGTTGAAGGACTCCGTAATGGCCCGACGCTGCCACGCCGGTCCGAACGGCCCCCCGGTTCTGGAGCTACTAGGATTCACGGACCGAACCGCCACCTTGAATTCGGAGTATGTAGCTCATTCACGACTCATTCAAGGTGTTATATCCGCAAGAATTCAGTAGTGCACCGTGGCACCCCGAATATGCGCGTCCAGCTTCCCTGTCGTTGTTCTTTCCTCATCCCTGGGGTGCTTTCTTGCCGCCGGGACTGACGGAGTCGACCGGAACTAATTATGACCACGACGGCAACGATGGTGCACCGCACCGTGAGCCATTGGCCATATCCAACCATACAGGGAAAAGCACGGACTGAGCAAGATCGATCTTCGATTTTGCTTTTAAAAAATCTGATCAGGCCGCAGTGACTCGCCTGGCCAAGTTGCCGCCGTTGACAGGGGGGAGTGGCCTACGTACACTGTCGTAAATGGCCCGTTATGGCTTTGTTGATTCCGTCTCGTTGTGAGTAACGTCCGTTTGTTCAATCTGCCAGAAGGTTTTGATGGTTTTCAAGCAAGTGCGGAGGTTGGTGGGTGAGATGAGCCGTGAGTCGTCATCCCCCAGTGCCAGGAAGCTATTTTTTTTCTTTACCACACGCTTCTCAATTTCTCAACCCAAAATAGAAGCACCTGCAAGCTGCTAACCATCGTTCGTAACGCCGACAGAGTCGCTACCGTGCAGCAACCTTGCGGATCAGGTAGGGCGCTTGCCTCCGTACATTGGTACACATGTGCAAATAAAGATCGTAGAAAACGCAACCACAGGCTTTGCAGGGCTTTGCTGTCGAGACCCATCGCCATGCCCCGCAGTCCACCTGGTCCATACGTCTTTCCCTCCCGTGTAGGGTTACAACCCCCTTCGTTACAACCCCCTTCACCAGCACCCCCTTGTCCAGAAGTCGAGGTTGATCCGGAACGGATGGCAACCCAGACGGACGAATACATGAATAAGTTTGCGCAGTACGCAGAGGAAATTCGAAAGCACCCGAATGAAGAGTGTCATCACGCGTATCGAACCCTTCTCAGCCAAGGCCGTGTGCTGCCACTGGGCACCAAATGGCCGCACCTCGAGCGCCAAGGACTTGAGGTGTTACGCCATCGCATGGAAGACATTCTCCAGAAGCCTGCTGCGAGCCTTGTCGAGTGATCTTTGCAATCATCTCCTCGGGCTACGCTTGGCTTATCAGCGACCTTCCTACAGTCATCTTGAAAAATGTTCTGCAGCGCAAACACTGCTGCACCTGCAACGCGACATCCTCTGTCGCTTGCCATTCACTGAGTCTGAGAGGGTGGAGAAGCGAATTGATGTTCTTAGGTATTTCGCGATGCTCAAATTTTTTTTCCTAGCTAACATCAAACAGGGCTGCACGCCGACAGAAATTCGCATCGTCCTTGGAGTTTTGCAACTCTCGTCGAGGCAGGCACTCAAAGCGTCATCAGCCACTAGCTGAGTTCGTCTGATCTGTCCCCGTCGCTCTTGTATAGTAGTCTGTGAATTCTTTGTGATTGATGATACTTCTGGAAGCGTTTGCATCAACGCTATCAAACAAATTAAATCGCCGTGCGACACTGGCACAGCAGCTTCTTGCCCAAGAAAATGCGCCTCCGATTTCGCGGGATTCTCTCCGCAACCCAAGTAAGCCAAAAAGTGAACATTCGCAGGTTGTTTGTGCGTACGACGGCAGCGAGGTCAGCTGGCGCGTCGGAGTGAGTGGGTTATGTTGTCGCCGCGATGATTGCAGCCGCCGCCGTTCCTCCCCAGCGGCATCAGGAACCTCCCCGACTCCCTCGAGACACTCTCCGAGTCAATGCACCTCTCTACACTCTCAAGGCTTTTGCCATTGCCACCGCCATCGTCGTATCGATTACATCTGCCCCTGTCGCGGGTGTCATGGCCTATTCCGATCATCGATTTTACATTCCAACCTCCAGATACTACGATACATCAATCAAATTCCATTGAGTAACCAATTAAGTCGTTAATACTGGAAACTCAGCATAGATTCGTGACACGTGAGTTTCATGAGTATTATGAAGGAATCGTTCTCTATCATTATGCTGTCGCGAAACATGGCAATTTGATCTTGTCAATGGCTCATGGGCATGCGCCATTGTCCGTCCAGGCACCAGAGGAGCCTGTCGTGGATGACATTATCATCGTTTGGTCTTGCAACAAGAAAGAAAAGAGAGACTTGCCTCCCGGTGACTCATTCTGGTTCCACTGGTTTGCAGTCCAGAGATCGCCACTGCATCACCATTAGCATCGGAATGACTCGAACAGTCTTAGCAAATTTTTGCAAATACTTACTTATAGGTGACCTTGCTACCACTCGGGTACTTGAAAAGAGGAAGTAATGAGCATGCTGCGCATGGATATGACTAGGCGAACTTACTGCAACACTGTTCACCCATGCAGACGCTCCAGCGCAGTTGCCAGATTTTCCGGTGCTCGTGGGGGCCGCAGGCGTGGTCGTCGTCGTCGTCGGGGGAGAACCGGGAACTGGCCATGTATTTCCGCGGACGGTGGTAATCCACGACGACGTGGCATCAGGGTACTGTCGAACACACGTGTCATCTCAACTTGTTCCTACACAAACACAAACGGAATTACCTGCCATGCCATCACACCAGCATCTGTACGAGTCGTTCTTCGTCAGCATTCCATGACCTTTAGATATATGAAATATGTGAAAACTGACTCCAGCCCTTGGAAGCCGCCTGTGAGACACACGAAGCGAGTGTCGATGGATTGATATACCCATTGTTGGCATCTGAGCTCGTTGCCGGTTTCCCGATCACGAGTTTGTCCAGGCTGACACCGTTTGCGGCAATCTGGAAGAGAGCGCTTTCGGGCCAGGCCGACGTAGAAGCTGTCAGGAGGCCGGAGCACGTCGTGTATTCTGAAGTTCCCTCTGCAACCAAGTGAAACTGCAATCGGCATCTCATGCTTGGAATTAGTTTACTCAGTCACTCACGATTGTAGAACTAATATACCGAGACGTTCAGTCAGACAGAAATATAACAAGATCGAACATCGTGCTTACTTGAACGTTGTACTAAAATAATGGTCAGCCAAAACCCCAAGAAAGATGGAATAGGCTAATCGGATCAAACCCACTCACCCAATCTATCAAGGAGCCTACGCTCTTATGAATAGCGAGGTAGCCTCCACCACTCCACATGGTCGGAGAGAACCTTATTCCCACTTAGCTGAACGAGCGCGATGTACGAAATTAGCGATGATGCTCACCATGGCGCGACAGCTGCAAGATTTTTGGTCAATAACTACCACACCCAACTTATTTTAAATGACCCACGTGCATGACTGAGAATGTACTGTCCTTGGGGAAGCTTTTTACGGAGTTGCTTGGTGTAGTTGATGAGCCAGGTCTCAGCAACACCTCCCTTGCTATTAAATGCTGTAAAGTCCTGTTATTCCGATTAACTGAGTCGGCACTCATAATACTGGGGGTGAGATTGGAAAAAAGTACCTCATAATCGACGTCGATGCCCTGAACACCATATTGGATGACCCATGCAGCCATAGTATTCGCCGCTGTCACCGCGTTGACGCCCGATGATGTTGGCGTCGAGGTGGACCCAAAGCCGGAGACGATCAGTGAGATTCCCGCCGCATTGTACTCCTTGATGTATTGAGCACGCTGGCTAGCGGTAAGCTCCTGCCAATTCTGAGCCTCGTCGACAGTGCCGGAAGGCAACAAGAAAGTAAGGGCACTGGGGACACATCAGCCGTCTTGTTGATACCATCTCACAGCCACTCACAAAACATTGAAACCCTGGTCAGCATGCCAGTCAGCGACCAGCATGATTGTGCCATAGACGTGTTGCTTACCCGAAGTTGTGACGCAGAGGGAAACGGGTTTACCCACTTGTCGTTGTAAACCACAAAACGAGGAGCAGCGGGGGTTGACCTCTTCAGTACATCGCGTGCGGAAGGACTGAGGCGTCTGAGCTTGTCCACTAACGGGATAGCTTGTACGGAGCCGAGCACGGATAAAACGGTAACGGCTGCGGCCACACAAGAGCGGAAAGACACCATTAGACCGAAACCAAACGCCGAGCGTCGAGCGAGCTATGGGGGGAAGCTGCTCATCCAGAGCCATGTCATGACAGTATTTATAGCGGAAGGAAGTCGGTCTACTAGTACGAAATACTTCTACAATTGGTTGTGTGCCTCGAGACGAAGATAATAAAATGTGGGCATACCTTGGGCGTGTAACGACCGCATGCTTCTCGGGTCTGTGTAGAGAAGTGGACAATTGAGTAAGTGACCGAAAACAGGGTTCGAGCTTGTTAGCAGACAAACCTGAGTTACGTCTTTGTTTTACAGCAGCTTTGCCAAACATCCATAAGCGATTCCAAAAAAAGCCAGCATTAGCGAGCTTATTGAGCGCTTATAATTTCCCTGCAAATGAGACAAGATGTCATCTCAACCACGCAGCTAAAGAGCTTGTCAACGGCAATTCAGATGCAGCACGAAGAGGGTTGGTGTCCACATTGTAAGATGGGTGTGGGAATAGTCTCGGAGGAGAAAATTCAGAGTACTTACTTTGACCCAAGCAGACTCGGACTTGCATGACCAATTAAAGGAATGATGACAAGATATTAGCGAGATCTAGACCGTGACGGCAATAAAAGTTTAGCCTCGACCCTTGGGAAGGGTCGGCCGATAAGCAATCATCCCAGCCTCAACACAGATCTCGCGTACACATGACGAGTCGACAGGTCCATGATACGGCCCTTCTGCAACACGTCACGGTCAATAAGCCTTCAATGATCACGGAGGAGATGATCGCCGAACCTCTCACGTTGCCTGAGACAATGAAGTGCCATTGACACTCTGATCATTAGCATTCCGTAGGCGGCCCTTACGGAGGAGGATGCGTTCCTACTCTTCTGAAGGGGATGACAGCTTGTCTTCTGGTGTTGCCAAGGTTGTGCTCTTCTAAGAGCACGGTTCACTGGAATATCACATACTAATGCATTTTGTACATTCCCAGCAACTTGAGGCCCGGGGTGGCACCATTGGCATGGGATTGCATTAGTATGAGATATTCAACCGTACAGCCACAGAAGTGCCTCGGAGACGCCGGGCCACGGCAGGCTATGGCCCCATGTTTCTCAATGACAAGTTTGGCGTCGTTCGTGTATCTGGCAGATCACACCTGCTCTCGGTCATGCGACGAAGATCGGCAACATCATCTAGATTTTTGCTACGCGAGACAAACGCGCCAACATCGGCCATCAGCCATATCCAATCATCCAATCACTGATAGTTATATTACAACCATCAAAATGATCGAGGGTATACATTGATCGTGAACTACTCATACATCAGATTACCTTGAATCTACACAAGGTCGTTAAGACCGAAAATACAGGATAATTCGTGACACTTGGATTTCATGAATATTGAGAGGGAATCATTCTCTGTCATACGGTGTCGCAAGGATATGCGAGTTGACCTTGATTTAACTACATGCACCATCGTTCGTCCAGGCACCAGAGGGGCCTGTCGTACATAACATCATCATTCCCTGGTCTTCTAACAAGAAAGAAGGGCTTACCTCCTGGTGACTCATTCTGGTTCCACTGGTTTGCAGTCCAGAGATCGCCACTGCATCACCATTAGCATCGGAATGACTCAAACAGCCCTAGCAAAATTTTGCAAATACTTACTTATAAGCGACCTTGCTACCACTCGAGTACTTGAAAAGAGGAAGTAATGAGCATAGTGTGCATGGATATGATTAAGTGAACTTACTGCAACACTGTTCACCCATGCAGACACCCCAGTACAGTTGCCAGATTTTCCGGTGCTCGTGGGAGACGCAGACGCAGACGTGGTCGTTGGAGAGGCAGGGCCGGAAACTGGCCATGTGTTTCCGCGAACGGTGGTAATCCACGATGACGTGGCATCAGGGTACTGTCGAACACGTGTCGTCTCAACTTGCTCCTACACAAACACAAACGGAATTACCTGCCATGCCATCACACCAGCATCTGCACAAGTCGTCCTTCGTCAGCACTCCATGACCTTCAGAGATATAAAATGTGAAAACTGACTCCAGCCCTTGGAAGCCGCCTGTGAGACACATGAAGCAAGTGTCGATGGATCAATGTACCCATTGCTGGCATCTGAGCTCGTTGCCGGTTTCCCGATCACGAGTTTGTCCAGGCTGACACCGTTCGCCGCAATCTGGAAGAGAGCGCTTTGGGGCCAGGCTGACGTAGAAGCTGTCAGGAGGCCGGAGCACGTCGTGTATTCTGAAGTTCCCTCTGTAACACAAGTAGAAACTGTTCAGCATCTCATGCTTGGAATTAGTTTACTCAGTCACTCACGATTGTAGAACTAAGGTGTCGTGACGTTCGGTCAGAAGGAAATGTTCTGAGAGTAGAATACTGTGCTTACCTGAACATTGTACTAAATAGTGGTCAACCAAAACCCCAACTCATTGAATCAGATCAACTCACCCAATCTATCAGAGAGCCGACGCTCTTATGGACAGCGAGATAGCCTCCGCCGCTCCACATGGTCGGAGAGAACCTTGTTCCGGTCTGATGAACGATCGCTCCACGTCGACGATAGTACTCACCATGGCGCGACGGCTACAAGATATTTGGTCAACAACCTAAACACACATAACCGATGATAAACCACCCACGGGCATGACTGAGAATGTACTGTCCTTGGGGAAGCTTTGCACGGAGTTGTTTGGTATAGTTGATGAGCCAGGTCTCAGCAGTACCTCCGCCGCTATTAAATGCCGTAAAGTCCTGTGATCCGCAACAATCCCGATCAACTAACTCGGCGCCCATACTGCTCAAGGCAAGATGAAGTACCTCATAATCAACGTCGATGCCATTGACATCGTATTGGATCACCCATGCAGCCATAGTATTCGCCGCTGTCACCGCGTCGACACCCGACGATGTTGGCGTTTCGGTAGACCCAAAGCCGGAGACGATCAGTGAGATTCCTGCTGCATTGTACTCCTGTACGTAGGCAGTACGCTGACTGGCGGTAAGCTCCTGCCAATTCTGAGCCTCATCGACGGTGCCAGAAGCCAACAAGAAAGTAAGGGCACTGAGGGCACATTAGCCTTCCTGTTGCATCCGTTATTCGACCACTCACAAGACATTGAAACCCTGATCAACTTGTCGGTCAGCGACGGGCATGATCATAGCATTGGCGCTTTGCTCACATGAAGTTGCGACGCGGAGGGAAACGGGTTGAGCCACTTGTCGTTGTAGACCACAAAGCGAGGAGCAGCGGGCGTTGACCTCCTCAACACATCACGTGCAGAAGGGCTGAGGCGCCTGAGTTTGTCCACCAACGGCATGGCTTGCATAGAGCCAAGCACAGATAAAACTGTTATGGCCGCGGCCACAGCAGAGCGGAAAGACACCATTGCGCCGAACAAACCTTGAACGAGCTGCAGGGGGAGAAAATTACCCTCATGAGGGTATATATAACAGTGATAGATAGGGTGCTTCGAGCCGAAGATGGTAAAGTGAGCGCATAACGTCCGCATGGTTGTTGGCCAGTGTAGCGGGTTGGATGTTTAGTAAGTGACCGAAAATAGAGCTTCAAGACCTGCAAATGAGACAAAATATCATGAACCGCACAGACAAACCTCTAAAAAGCTTGTCCGTGTTGATGGATGGCGTGAAAAGAGTTTACGCGCACATGATAAAATATGTGGCAATGGACCGAGGAGCAGAGCGTACTCACTAATGAGGTCAATGCAGAGAAACGGCCTGGAAAAGACCACATGGACATCCTTGGT
>JBBPSA010000352.1:0-10976 GCA_038093355.1 Boletus calvinii | reverse complement strand
CCCGCCCCCTGACCCATCCCATCTCCCCGATTCGGTGCTGGATTATCGCGTACGAGTCAGCACTGGCTCGGACATGACTCCTGCCGAACTCACCTCCCTGGACAAGTTCAAGCGCACTGCGAATTACATCGCTGCTGGTAATTAGCCCCTATTCAGTTGTGTCATCCTTTCTGTGCTCAGGCGCGGCCATAGCTATGATTTTTTTGAGAGACAATGTTCTTCTCGAGAGGAAGCTTACCTCGGACGACATCAAGCCTCGCTTGCTCGGGCACTGGGGAACTTGTCCCGGTCTCGTCCTCGTGTATGCGCATCTGAACCGCATCATCAAGAAGACCGATATTGATGCTCTCCTCGTCGTAGGACCCGGTTAGTTTTGTTCTTGAGAGCGTATCCCGTCTCTGTATTGATCTTTGTTTTCATTTCATTGCTAATCCAGGCCACGGCGCACCTGCCATTCTCTCCTGTCTGTGGTTGGAAGAAGCGCTCGCAACTTTCTGGCCGCGTTATTCTCGTGATAGAGCTGGGTTGACGAGGCTCATCACGAAATTCAGTACTCCCGGAGGATTCCCGAGGCAAGCTCTATTTGGTGCCCATCATTCGAAGCTGACTTGTTGCTCAGTCATATCAACGCCGAGACACCTGGTTGTATCCATGAAGGCGGAGAATTGGGATACGCTCTCAGCGTGTCATTTGGCGCCGTCATGGACAACCCGCACCTTGTCGTCGCTTGCGTTGTTGGCGATGGAGAAGCCGAAACCGGCCCCACTGCAACCGCATGGCATGGGTACAAGTATATCGACCCTGCCGAGTCGGGTGCTGTGCTTCCCATTCTACACCTGAATGGATTCAAGATTTCAGAGCGCACCATCTTTGGATGTATGGACGACAAGGAGTTGACCGCATTGTTCAGGTTAGCATGGCATCTCCCTGACTTGTGCATTTACCAACACGTCTCCAGTGGTTATGGCTACCAAGTGTGTATCGTCGACGACTTGCAAAATATCGATCGAGAACTCGCCGCGGCTATGGAATGGGCTCTTGGCGAGATTTCCCGTATTCAGCTTGCAGCACGCTCGGGACGCGCTATCGTTAAACCTCGTTGGCCAATGCTGATTCTGCGGACCCCGAAAGGCTGGTCGGGTCCAAAAGAGCTACACGGGGAATTTATCGAAGGTTCATTCCGTTCACACCAAGTTCCGCTTCCAGAGGCCAAGACGTCCGAGGAAGAACTCGACATGTTGCAAGATTGGTTGGCTAGCTATGGTCCCCAGGAACTTTTCACTGTCCATAGCACAAAAGGCGAGACCGAGGGTGCACCCGTGAGCGACGTCACGAAGATTATCCCTGCTGCAAAGGAGAAGAGGCTCGGCTTCAGGAAGGAGGCTTATGCAGCCTTCCAGCCGCTTGCAGTGCCTGATTGGATGCCATTCTGTGTCCAGAGTGGACTCGAGGCAAGCTGCATGAAAACAGTTGGAAGCTTCCTTCGCGAGGTGATCAAAAAGTGAGCGTTTCATACATTCCATTCCTTACTGAAGCTGACACATGTTTGCTAGCAATCCATCCACTTTTAGGATTTTCTCTCCTGACGAGCTAGTTTCGAATAAGCTCGATGCTGTTTTCGACGTTACCGGGAGAAACTTTCAGTGGGACGTTGCCTGTCGTGCTCAGGGAGGGCGCGTTGTCGAAATCCTCTCCGAACATACCTGCGAGGGTATGCTCCAGGGGTACACACTTACAGGAAGGACTGGCCTCTTCCCGACGTACGAAGCTTTCATAGGGATCGTCCACACTATGACGGTGCAATACAGCAAGTTTGTGAAGATGGTTCGTATTGTCCGGTTCTCCTTCTGCAGTGCACCCATAACTGTCATTGCTTTAGGCTCATGAAACTGATTGGCGCCATGACATTGGATCCGTCAATTTCCTGGAGACCTCTACCTGGGCTAGACAGGAGCACAATGGTTTCTCACATCAAAACCCCTCATTCATTGGTGTTCTCCTTGATCTGAAACCGAAACTTGCACGAGTTTATCTCCCACCTGATGCGAACTGTTTCCTCTCTACTATGGCGCACTGTTTGAGGGCCAAGAACTACATCAATCTCATGGTTGGTAGTAAGCAGCCGACCACAGTGTGGCTGAGTCCGGAGGAGGCGAATCGTGTACGCTCTTTGGTTCCCTTTGGACGACATACGGCTAATCCCCACGAAGCATTGCGTGGCTGGTGCCTCTGTTTGGAAATTTGCCAGCGTTGACGAGGGAGTGAATCCAGACGTGTACGAGAATTCTTTGCGTCGATAATATGCTTCTAACAAATTGCTCAGCACCCTCGTCGGTATCGGTACAGAAGTTACGTTCGAGGTCATTGCAGCAGCTGCACTCCTGCGCAAGTTAATCCCTGCCCTTCGTGTGCGTGTCGTGAATGTGACGGACCTGATGATTCTCGGCTCGCCGGGGAGTCACCCTCACGCGCTCAATGAAAATGACTTTGATTCGCTTTTGACTCCTGATAAACCCGTGATCATCAACTATCACAGTTATCCAGTCGAAGTGAAGGGTCTGTTATTCGGTCGGCGTAATATCGAGAGGATAACAATTGGGGGGTCAGTTGTCATGTTTTTTTCTGACCGGGTCTCGTGGTAATGACGACGAACAGGTATCAAGAAGAAGGAACCACGACATCTCCTTTTGATGTTCGTTTTGTTCGTTTTGCTTTATCGGTCCGCACTGACGAGATGTATTCAGATGATGCTGTGCAACCAGGTTTCGAGGTATGATGTAGCTGCAGCTGCCGTTCGTGCTGCGGCGTCCCACAATCCAAAAGTCGCGGTCGAGGCCCATGAGATGGCGAGTTATATTATGCATCTCGCAGCGACGGACAAACAATATATTTACCGTGAGGGACAAGGTAAGTACAACGGAAGTCCGTGTTACGCATGGTGGATTGACTGTGCATTAGACCCTGATGGCACCTTTGAGACTCCCGTCTTCGAAAGCGCGCAGCCGTGACAGAATCGAACATCCGTGCCGTTGGTGACATTCGATGTATGAGTAGCGTTAGTACTTGTTCCCATTGTGTATGTACAAGTTGAGTGTAAAAAATCAAGTCTACGTACATTAATCCGCGAGGGGATTGTGAAAAAGCGACAGGCCTGGGACTCGAACCCAGAATCTCTAGCGCCGGAAACTAGCGCGTTACCATTACGCCAACCCGCCTTTGTTGTCGGAGATGGATAGATGGAATTGATATCAATCTCGATGATCGCCAGCCCAAAGTAGTCTCGTTGCAGTTTGATCTGTATCGCTACATGACTCGAATCATAATATTATCACACTGGTACAAGCACTGAAGCAAGAAAATTATCGAGAGCTCAAATGTCCCAAATTCCGCCGCCTCACTGGCACGACACTACCACACACGGTGGTCGTCTCACCGAAGAGAGCAATTTCGTATCCACCAAAAGGCAGTGTCCTTTCTGCCAAGCTCCGGGCGAGGCCGCATGTAACGAACGCCTGTCGTGCTTCTGGATTCTCATATTAATATGAACCGCTGATTCGTCGAGGTGAGACGATCGCGGTCTTAGTCTCGCGTCAACGACCCCGGGAGATCCGATCACTACAAAAGTACGTGTGTGCAGCTGTATGATGTTTTCTTGTCGTTCTTTTGGAGGTATTATGGAGCTTTGCCGCCATTTCTATCCCTGGTGGCACAGAACGTAGTGGGTCACTGGGCGTCAGGGGTTCATTTCCGCACTGTATGTACCCTGTTGACGGTAATGAAAATGAGCTCCCTGAAACCAGCTGATCGAGGAATGAATCGACGAAAATGAACACCCAAGTAGGTGCAGCAGATTCCAGAACAAAGTAGAGCCGTGAAGGTCGGCGCTAAGATGACATTATCGTACATCAAAGAGAACAAGTAAGGATGAATGTACAGACTTGGGGGGTAAGATAAGGTTAATGGACACTAGGGTTTCATCTACTTCTTTGGCCGCCTCTTCACTTCCTCTTCCTTGCATGCATGTAACATGAGTTTATTTGGGTGACCCGGGGTCATTCCACTGTGTCCCTTGGACCAATCGTAGGAGATAGCGTAGGCGAAGATTGTGCCGTTCCGGTTGAACGCTGTCGCACTGATCGGACCTGGCGCAGCTTCAAACGCTGCATAACGCAAGGGTAAGAACAAGTCCTGATATTTTCAACACATTAAAACATACTCTTTAGCCGCGTACGCGCATCCTTATCCCAAAAGTGAATGGTTCCATCGGAGCCTATTCATGCAAACATGAGTGAAAACGTTGCAAAGCGGTCAAGTAAAGCGCACCGCAAGTAGAGAAAGTTCCGTGAACAGGGTGGAATGTGATGTCGTTTACGGCGTACACCACCGATTGATCTTTTGCGTTCGGAGTCTGATCTCTGCGGTGACACTTGAAAGAAAAGTTGTTCCTTCAAACGTATCAGAGACTTGTTATTACTGGTTCCGAAGAAGTCTCACGTGCTATCCTTGTCCTCAACGTATCTGTATAAACGTGTAAACCACGCGGCAAAGATTCCACTCTGGGGAGACGTACTGTATTGCCACACGACCTTCAATGCTGCCGACCGCAAAGCCACTACTCGCTGAATTGATGAAGCAGGACACCACACGGGTCTGCCACTTCAGGGGAGATGTTATGGTCTGAGTGCAGCAATATTAATGGGTGCAGTTGGACGCGTGACATCACGCGGAGACCGACCTTGTAAGGTGTGGATGGATTCGTCAAATTAAATATTTGAATATGGCGCTCCGCAGTGCCAACAACCAGAAGTGGATATTGGACATCCATGGTGTAGCAACGCTCCGGTAATTGCACTGTGGCAACAGGATTGGCGGAACGCAGGTCCCAATACTATGCATGGGGTCAGCACCAAGTTCATGATCAAGAGTGGCATGCTCCGACCTTGAGTGTCTTGTCCCAACTGCCCGTGGCTAGAATGCCGCCTTGTGGTGTTTCGATCCACTTGACCACTTTTATTGGCGCATCATGCTGCGCGACTTGTGTTGTTTGCCCGTTTGTGATGTCGAACACGCGAGCGGTGTTGTCTGCACCCCCTGAGATGACTTTATTGCCGTCCTTGGTTGGTTGGTTGAGATGATTTCAAATGGTGGGGGCGATCTAGGACCGACCTTGTTCCAACACACGCTGAATACTGGTCCATGGTGCCCATACATGGCCTTGCCCTGTGTCTGACCACCTGCACCGACCTCGTACAGACGGACCTGCCGCGTCGCGTGTCAATTAAGTGCTAAGATAGGAAGACAATACAAGTTACATTGTTGTCCCAGCTGCCTACGGCGAGATAATCGGCAGCCGATGAAAATGCGAGCGAGGATATAGAGTCCGACGGTGGTTCGGGGACTTCAATGTCCTTGCCGACTGTGGCAGTTGGTGTAGTGGCCGTCACCGACATGGCGGTAGGAGTCTAGGAGGCGAGTGCCAATGACTCGGTGTCAGACAACGCTCGAGTTGGCTCCCGGCACCGAACCCCTGAAAAGACTCATCCACCTGTCGCCTCTGGGAACAATGTGCGGACCTATTTCGCATGCATGCTGCTTTCGTGGTTCGCCCTGAACACACCCAACTCGAACTGCCAGCGCCTGTCATGCTCGCGCCGTCTTGAGTGCATGCAAAGTCGCCGTCGTGGGTGACCATGCCAACGCTCACCGGTTTGCTGTGTCCGAATGATGTTTCACTGAGATTGAACCCGATCACCGCGTTTGCTCTCAGCAAAGTGGACATGACGTCATTCACACGTTCTTCAGCAGCGGTGTCGACGACGCTTACATGGAGGCGAACAATTCTGCAGGCCAAGTCGTCTACGTGATGCTAAGATTCTTGACTGACAATGCAATGTGTGGTATGTGCGTGTAATGAAGATATAATCATCACACATTAGTGGCTTCGAGTAGATGTACTTGAGATCAGTCTATGCGTGATACGATGCTTCGGACACGGAACTCAGAGTGTCTTTTCCTTTGGAATTTCTAGCAAAGGGTCGAGCTGTGATTCTGGCTGGCGATACGAGCCACCCGTACGATCTGCCCACGTGAAGTACTATCGATAGGAGATTAGCGGCCAAAACTACGTTATCACAAGGGGCAGTGGGTACCTGTCCATAATTAACCGTGAAATAAAGATGGTGCAGCGTGTGGTGCGCGGGACCGTTGATGACGTGTTCAAGCGGGTGGCCGGTAATCATATCGGAATCATGAATCTGTGCAGGGTGGTAAATATGAAGATGAAACGTCAGAGCTACAGAAAAGCGTCATACCAATATACTCCAAAAGTTGACGAACACAAAGAGACCCAAGTACAGCAATCGGTGGAGGGGAAACAGGAAGATGAAGAGATGGTACGGCACGGACTGCAAATATCCGTCCACAGGATGGAACGCATGGGATGCAAAAGGGGTTGGTACTGAGAAAGCGTATGTCAACCGACGGGAAAATCAGAGAACAGACACCACATACTTATCCATTTGTGATGGGGCTTATGGAAGGTTTTGTATAGCATGGGATGATGCAGGGTACGGTGGACCCAATACACGAGATAATCGGTAAACACCAAGAAGCTGGACATGTGTGAGCGTGAGTAACAATCGAAAGAAAAAGTCACATACAACGGAACTGAGAACACAAGGTAAAACCATCCGTACTCGGACACGTCGTCGTACAATTGGGAATACCCCATGACCTCGGCTTGGAACCAGGGGAGCGTCAATAACGTCATTCCAGGAAACGCGCTCAGACTGGTTAAAATCTCGGATTTAATCTGGTTTTTGAGGAAGCGTGGATGTCGCATCATTTCGTGGTTGAATATGAGCTTGAACGAAAGACCGGCGAAAATGAAGTAGAGGAGGTGAATGCCAATCATGGTGACAACGATCAACGACAACAGCTGTCTGGGTAAGTAATCTCGAGCCCATGCGGACTGGGGTTGGAGCGGTATGGTTGATGCGTTGGAAGCGAGGAACGGGTGGTGGTCGTTGAGCGGAACGAGCCGAGCCCACACGCTGTCGAGAAGATACTCGTCGGCAATGTGCAGAACGAGGTCCATGGCGAGGACAGAAGAGAAGAGCGATGAGGACGGAACCCGCGCTAATTTTTATAGCGCCAGCGTGTGGTCGCCAACATCAGACCACTTTTTTTTTTTTCGGGAGCGGTAAGATCACACGCCCCGCTCGAGTTCATCGTCGACGGCTGAGCGTCTGCTGGTGGCGGGTCCGTACGTCTTATTTCTACGTTCCATACTTATCGTTCGTCCGCATTCTCAGCGTCCGGAATGAGCTTGGAACTTTCTGCGCCCTTATCAGCGAGATGGCCTTCCCTTCTTCAATCGACGCTTCCTTTCTTTTTCGAACAGTTACGCCTTCATTCAATTCCGAATTTCGCCAAGAGTCGCATCCCTCGAGACGATTTCCCTCCCATGCTCGCATTTATCCATCCACGGCACAAACGCGTGTTCGCCGCCAACCAACATGAATTACAGAATCACAGCAACAGCACCAGAAAATGGAAGCCGCATCGCTTCTGAGCACCCCCTCAACGCAAGGCGAATCGCATCGCGTGAACCGATGTGATACAACATTGCCAACACGTGCAGTATGAAACGTCAGTTCCGTCCCGGATATCTGGTTGGCCAGTCTTCACACTCCTCCCTCACAACTCACCAACGATGGGCCAATTCTTGGCATGCACTAGACGCAAGCAACTCGACAAATTTACCGACGAGGAGCCAAAGCCTCCAATCTCTCCAATAGTTGCTCCCCCGGTCCGCGAAACCCTCTACGTTCCGTATGTCGTTCTCCTTGCGGTTGTCCTCCCACAGGCGTGCTTATCAGTCACATCAGGGTCATGGGATCCACTGGTAGTGGCAAGACGACGGTGTGTCCCTTGCTTGATTTCGATGGGCCTCCTCCCCTCATGGCCCGACTTTAGTTCATCAACCTCGCATCCGGGTCCAGCCTGCGAGAGGGTGCCGGCTTGGAAAGTTGCACCAATGAAGTACAGACGTCTGTGCCCTTTTACGTGGGCCGACAACAAGTCGTCTTGATTGATACGCCTGGTTTCGACGATACGACCTTGACAGACACCGACGTCTTGAAGCTCATCGCTGCTTACCTGGTCACCACGTATGCTTGCATCCAGTCGTACCCTCCGCTGTTGCTGACACATTCCACAGCAACAAGCAAGGCGCACGCCTTGCCGGTGTCATATATATGCAGAGAATCTCCGACTTGAGGGTCGGGGGCTCGGCTCGGCGTGATTTCAGAATGTTCCAGGAACTCTGCGGCGAAGAAGCCTACCCCAACGTGATCATCGTCACTAATATGTGGGGCACAGTCACTGCGGAAGATGGAGATGCCCGAGAGCTGGAACTCGCTACCAAGGACATCTTCTTTAAGCCAATCCTTGATAAGCGGGCAAAGATACTGCGGCACGATAACACGAGACGGTCCGCTCACCAGATCATCCAGAACCTGGTCGACAAGGAACCTGTGGTGCTCCAAATCCAGCGGGAGTTGGGAGAAGGCATCGATATCACCCAGACAGCCGCATATAAGCAGCTTGATAAGGAAATGTCGGAGCTCTCCGCGCGGCATCAGAAGGAGCTGGAAGCTCTCAAGGAAGAGATGGCTGACGCTGAGCGAAGCCAGGACGAGGAAACGCGAAGAGAGCTCGAAGAGGAAGCGCGCAAGGTGGAAGCCGAGCTGGAAAAGGTCCAGAGCCAGGCAGCACGGCTTGCGTCTGACTATCAGACTGAATTACGCAGGATTGAGGAGATACTGCAGGTCAAAGAAGAGTGATTCGCCAGGCTAGCGAGTCGTGACACGTTATGTAGTATTTGCGAGCTGGCTCGTCACATTCCCGTCCTTTGTTTAGTGCTTCTCGTGTAGTGTAGTGTTGGACGTTGACGTTGTGGTCGAGATCTAAGTAGACGTGCAGGGCCACATGTTAGACTCCACCAATGCTATGCCATCTGCCACAGCCGAGAGCATGGGTCCCAACGGGGTATTGGTTCTCGGCGTAAACAATGCTTGCCGTTCACTCAGTTCCTTGTGGCTCAGCGAAATCCCCGTGTATTCAGGGGATCCGGAGCAGCAGGATGCATCGTGGCCGTCTAATACCGATCAGTGAAACGCTGAAACGGTGTTTTCGCGTCCCGTTGTTGGAGAGGGTGCCACCATGAACCGTAAACATGCACCTTCCCCCCGATCGGCGTCATGAAACAATGTGAATAGGGCGCATGGTGTAGGCACCTGTGGGGGATATAAGCGTACGGTCAGTGGTCTTACTGACCGAACTCACTCGTTCTCCGCCTCGTATTCCTACAAACCCATCCTTCCCTCTCCCCACTGTTATTGACCGACTGGTATCGTCATGGCTTCTCGGGGAAAAGAGATCAGAATTGCGTACGTTCTTGGTCCACCGTTCGACTTCCCATTCTCTAAGACGGTATTCACAGGGTGATGGGAGCCACTGGAAGTGGCAAATCGACCGTACGCAGCTTCCAGCAACGACGCGACTCGTCACTGATCATCGGATTCAACAGTTTATTAATCTCGCCAGCGGGTCCAACTTGCCTGTTGGTCGTGGCCTGGAGAGCTGTACGTCCGAAGTACGGACGTCCAGGCCGTTCCTCCTCAACGGGCGCATCGTCACCTTGATTGACACGCCCGGATTCGACGACACGACACGCAGCGACACGGACATTCTCTCGTCCATCGCGGCGTATCTGTCCAATACGTAAGTCGCTTTCCTACATCGGGACACGGAACGACCTAGATGACCGCCGTGAACAGTTATGAGCAAGGCGCCAAGCTCGCTGGTATCATCTACATGCACCGGATCTCCGATGTCAGGATGGGCGGCACATCGAAGCGCAACTTCCGTATCTTCCGCGAGCTGTGCGGAGATAGCACCCTCCGAAACGTCCTCATAGTGACCAACATGTGGTCGAACGTCGACCCCAAGACCGGGGAATCGCGCGAGCAAGAACTTGCCAACAACGACAAGTTCTTCAAACCTGTCCTTGAAAAGGGCGCACGAATGCTTCGCCACAACGGCACCCAGGCATCCGCCCTGTCCGTCCTTCGTCATTTGGCCAACAACCAGGCTGCTACGCTTCTAATCCAGCACGAGCTCGTGAACGAGCACAAGGACCTGGCCCATACCGCTGCCGGAGCCGAGCTCACCCGTGCCTTGAAAGAGCAGGCTGACCGTCACGACGAGGAGCTCAAGAAGCTCCGTCAGGAGATGGAGGCTGCGATGAACGCCAAGGACGAGGAGACCAGGTCGGAGCTCCAGGATGAAGTCGAGAAAAAGCGGGAGGAGATCGAGCGCGTACAACGCGATTCGCAACGTATGGCAGCAGACTTCATCGCGGAGAAAACGCGACTCGAGTCTAGGATCGCGGAAATGGAGGATGAAAATCGTCGCCGTGTGCAGGAGCTCGAAGGATTGCAGGAACAGGTCCTCCAGGCTCGCAAAGAAGTCGAGACATCGCAGGTCGAACATGCACGACGCGAAACCGAACTACTGAATCAAAAAAAGGAAGCGGAAGAGCGAAAGGCTCGCATGCTTGAAGAAGAGCGCAAGGCCCGAGAGCTCGCCGAAGCGCGGCACCAGGAGCACTTACGTTCCCTGAAACAAGAGATGCTGCGAGTAGAAGCCGAGAAAAAACGGGCTGAAGCAGAGCAGGAGGAAAGGGCCAAGATAGAGCGTGAGCGGGCTCTTGCACTCGAAGAGGAACTCCAGCGTCAAGCGAAAGCCAAGGAGGTGGAAGAGAAAGCCAGACTACTAGAGGAGGAACGCGAAAGAGCTCGCTTGCAGGACGAGATTGCGAAAGCTCGACAGGAGATGGAGAGGGCTGCCGCTGAACAAGAACGCCGCGAGCGCGAAGCCGCTGCTGCAAGTCAAGCCCAAGCGGAAGCTCA
>JBBPSA010000351.1:0-10988 GCA_038093355.1 Boletus calvinii | reverse complement strand
CATCTCAAGAAAAGACTCAATAGCTATGAAACACCAGCAAGAGGAGTTTGGGAGCTTTAGGAGAGAATTAAGGCAGAATGGGGAAAGATAGAGATTGAGGTGTGTCAGAAACTAATTGAGAGTATGCTTAGAAGACTTAAGGCAGTGATACAAGCAAAGAAAGGGCATACAAAGTACTAAAATGCATAATGTAATTTGGGGTCAAATAAGTGTCCCAATGACAGATCATTTTGAAATGCTTGTACCTCACTCCCATGGCAACTAAATCACATGACCAAAGTGGCTCCTGAATGCCAAGAGCAAGTACTTTCATCCCTACTGCAAGCATTTTACCTGATTTATTATTGCTCTGCTATAATTTTCCAATCTCTTCAAAATGGCTCAACATTGGGACACTTATTTGAGCCACTATAAGATGGGTGGCTTGGACAGCATTGTCAGCCTTTCCAGTGGTAATACTAGAGACAATTCTGCTCTTATCAAGAGAAGAAAGCTTGGAAGGATGTCCTAACTTGACATTCTCCTTTTCTGAGAGGATCTCCTTGATGACTCTGGCCACAGTGGACTTTCCTAGACCAGTCTGGGATGCAATCTGTCTAGCAGAGAGACCAGATTCAGAGAGAATAAGGATATTGGCTTTAATAGAGGTGGGAATGGACTTCATAGTGTGGTGAGGTCAATTGAAGTGGGGCACAGGGTATTTATATTGCTTAGGATTATGTCATTTACATAATTGCACAGCTTGGCAACATAGCAACCATCAATAGCTGTCAAATGCTTATGTTATATATGAGATAATAGTTATCAAATATAGGGTCAAATAAATGTCCCAATGACAGATCATTTTGAAATGCTTGTATCTCACTCCCATGGCAACTAAATCACATGACCAAAGTGGTTCCTGAATGCCAAGAGCAAGCATTTTACCTGATTTATTATTGCTCTGCTATAACTTTCCAATCTCTTCAAAATGGCTCAACATTGGTGTTATGAATGGTACATTCTACTATCAAACTATTCTACACTTTCTATCATACACTTTCATTTCCCTTTGCACCACTCCCCTGAGTGCCTTACATCTAAACTTGGCTTCCCTTTTCCAGGCCAAGCATAATCCGTGACTTATAAGCATAGCCCCTTTAACCTCTGCTTCATGGCTGTGCTTATCTCCTGCTCTGATTCATCCTGACTTCTAGCCAATGGCATTATGTGCTTTTATCTACTGTACATCGCCAGATCTAGTGTAAACATGTACAAACAATAGTAGTAGTATATAAAGGCCAAAGCAGCTGCCAGAGAACTCCAGTTTAGTTCTCTTGGTCTTTCCCCTGCAAAAGTCCCAAGCAAGATCAACTCGACCTTCTTGTCACATCTCCCTTTAAACTTTTATCTCTACAAAATCCTTCTCTATGGCCCTTTAGTGGGTAGTGACAAGGTGTTCCCCTCTCCTACGCCCCTTAGCTAGATCGTACATGCAGTCCTTAGGGATTGTTTGCTTGGTCATTTCAATTGGGACATTTATTTGAGCCACTGTAAGTCCTATGTACTCCTCCTATATAGTATTATGCTTGGTCCTGGATAAGGAGCAAGCATAGCCTCTGAGAGTCAATGGAGTTAATGGTTCATTAGAGGGTTGTCCTGATGATGAGTCAAGGTTTCATCAAGGGTCTTTCTTTGACAAGTTTCAAGGATTCAAGATTCCAGAGAAAAGCACTCTGTCTGAGTAGAGTGAGACTTATAGAGATCCAAGACAAGGGGGCTAGATTGAAGTACTGATGGAAGTACAGAGGAGATCTAGC
Source organism: Boletus calvinii (assembly GCA_038093355.1). Lineage (NCBI taxonomy): Eukaryota > Fungi > Basidiomycota > Agaricomycetes > Boletales > Boletaceae > Boletus > Boletus calvinii. The sequence continues at coordinate 9,189 of JBBPSA010000351.1, read as the reverse complement.
TTAAAGAAAGAAGTGAAATGGATACACCTTTATATACTGGTGGAAAGAGATTTAGAATAGGTAAAGGAAAAGATTAAGGGCAGGCATAGAAGGTGATAGAATCACATGGAATGCCAATGAGTAAATGGAACTACATAAGCAGTGCAAAAGAACTGACTTAGAGGAGGTTATACATAGTCCTTTAAATAAAAATGATAGTTGAAACTCTGTTCAGTGAAAAGGAAGCAAGAATGGTATGGAGTTTAAAAAAGAAAAGAGAACAAATATCAATGAACTGTAACATTACCCCCTTGTTATGCCTGAGACTACAACAAAGGCTTTTCTAGATATCTCTATAAGAAGCTCCCAGAGATCCAGTCATGTTGGCATAAGCCACATTATCATAGATGTTATCTCTGTGATTGAGAGGAGAGGGAGATTGTTGGACTGAAGGGGCATGAGGACAACAAGCCAGGTACATTCTAGTTGTTCATAGAAAGTGCCATAATGGTCTGGAGGAACTGTGAGGAATGGAAGAAGGGTTAGGAGGATTGCAATGGCAAGGGCAGTGGTTTTGAGGATGTCCAGGGGCCCAATTCAAGCAGAAAGGGCATTGATAGATGTGATAATCCATCTGAATATGCCCTAGGCAATGGCAAAGAGAACATGCTTCATAGTAGCATGGGTGGTTTTGGAAAAATGGCAGATTTCCTCCATCTTCAGTCCACCAAGCCTCAGTCCTATCAAGGGTGGCAGATTCTTCCACATCTACTGGGAAGGATGATGCTGAAGGTGTGGTAGGAACAAATGGAGTATTGAGTTTTCAAAGGTAGCAATCTACATCTTGGAGGAACTCTAACATGCCAAGTTCAACCATGGTGGTAAGCAGGGATTCACAGGAGCAGCTGTGGATTTGATGAAGCATCTGGGCTTGGAATAATTTATAAAATGGTGATCCCATGTCTAGATAGGATTCAATGGCAGTGGTGAGACAGAAGTTAGTAAGAAGGGTAGAGATTTCTCTATAGGTAGAAATGGAGAAGGTGTCATCATGGAAGAGGTGAGCATGGAGTGGCACATCAATAGATTCAATGGAGTGGGGAGAGCAAGAATGATGTGGTGGAATAGGGAGAGGAGATGAATTTTCACATGAAGAGGTATGGTTAGAGGAATGTTCTTCATTGGAGAAGGTGACATTAAGAGGAGGAGTGTGTGGTTTAGAAATCAATGTGGTATTATTGATAGAGTCACTGATAGAAGAGGTAGTGGATAGCAAGTTCATTTTCAATTAAAGAGTCATTTGGTGGAGGAGTGCAAGAGAAAGATGGAGGGATGGAGTTTTTTATAGTTTTCTAGTGTGGACTTTGTATGTTTCAAATCCTGCTCAGCTACTCAGGAGTCTTCTTTGGCCAAGTATCCCTTCCATCTGATTAGGAAAGTGTGGGAGGCTGGGTTACCACAGTGGCATAGGATCTTTTCAATTTCATATTCTTCTTCCTCTTCAATAAGGTCAGGTGGAGGAGCTGGGAAATTTTAACCATGTACACTATTTTTATGATAGGGTGATAAGAGGAAAGTATGGAAGACTAGGTGAATTTTCCAGGTCTTTGGAAGGCAGAGTTGGTACATGATGGATAATAGTATCTTTGTAATGGCAAAGGGTCCTTCTCTTTTTGGAGTGAACTTTAGGTTGGAGATGAATTATTTGAGGTTTCTGGCTTCTAGCCAGACTTTGTCTCTGAGTCTGAATGGGGTAAATCCTCAGTTGTTTTGCAAGGCCATAACTTGATGAGCTAGCTCATGAATAGCAAGGGCTTTGTCTCAGATGGCAGTGAGGAGTTTCAAGTGGAAGTTTACTGCAGGCATAGAGGTTTCTGATAGGACTGTGGAAAGGGCACAGGGTTCATATTCCATCATGAGATAAAATGGAGATTGTGTGGTGACAGAGTGGAGTCAGTGATTATAGGCAAATTCAGCATGAAAGATTTTCTCAGCCCAAGAGTTAGGATTTAATCTGCAAAAGCTCCAGAGATAAGTTTCAACCCCTTGGTTTACATGTTCTGTTTTACTGTCAGATTGTGGGTGGTAAGTAGTGAAGAGGGAGAGGTCATAATTCAGAAGTTTTCCAAGTCCTTTGGCAAAAGATGATGCAAACTAGGGTCCACAATCTGAGATGACCTTATTATAGAGTCCAAATCTAAGAAACACTTTGTGGAAGAAGAGGATAGTGACTTCTTCAGCAGTGATGGTTTTCTTGGTGGGGCAGAGAATTACTCCCTTAGTAAGCCCATGGTTGACCACAACCAACAGAGAGTCAAAGTTATTAGATGTAGGGAGGTCAGTGATGAAATCACAAGAAACCTGTTGAAAAGGATGGGATATGAGGGATTTAATTGGGATGAGAGGTGGACACATGGGGTGGGTATTGGTCTTATTCTGTTGGCATGTGGCACACCCTTCAACATATTTTCAAATAAACTGAGCAAGTTCAGGCCACCAGAATTCAGTGGCAACAAGCTGGTAGATTTTGAGATAATCAGGACAACCACTTGTTTCATGGTCATAGCATTATTAAAGAATGAAGCAGCAAAGGAATTTATCTGGGTGAATATACATAAACTTGTCCATGATAGATTAGAACCCCTTTTAAGTGTTGCCAGTTAGAGAGGCATGATTGGAATGCAGAAGGAATAGAGGGTTCTAGGCTGGCTTGTAAGTGTTGTAGGATGAGTGGATCATTGGAGGATGCAGATAATATTTGGTTGTGTAACTGTGTGTCAATGAGGTTTATAAAAAGAGAATTGGGAAGGAGGGTGGTTTCAGAATTGTCTGTATCCTCTGGATGGAGATTAGGGCATTAGAACAGTGCATCAGGGCCAGCAAGGAGCTTTTCAGAAATGTGTATGATTTTCAGGTCAAAGTCAGACAGGTCTAGAACTTGAAGCCATCTGGCTTGTTGGTTCAGGTTTTGGAGTTGGTGGAAATAAGTGAGATTTCTATGGTCAATGAAGACTTGTATGGAGAATGGGGATCCATGTAGGTAGTGTCACCATGTTTTCAAAGCATGGATGATGGAAAGGAGTTTCCTATCATAGATGTCATAGTTCTGTTCTGCTGGAATAAAAGATTGTAAGAGATAGGAGCAGGGATGCCAGTCTTCATTGATGTTGGTTTGAAGAAGAATGGCACTAGAGGAATACTTGGAGGTGTCTGACAATGGTGAAGGGCTTTAAGAAGTCAGGGAGGTGGAGAACAGGTTTAGAGAGAAAGAGCTTCTTTAGCACCTTGAAGGATAGTTGACAGGCTGGAGTCCAGTCTCAGTGGTGGTTCTTTTTGGTAAGGTCAAGTGAAACGACCAAGCAAACAATCCCTAAGGATTTGCATGTGCAATCTAGCAGGAAAAGTGTAGGAGAGGAAATGCTCTGTTACTACCCACTAAAGGGCCGTAGACAAGGCTTTAAGAGTTTGAAAAGAGTTTGAAAAGTGAAATGATAAGAGAAGGGGTCAAGTCAATCTTGCTTGGGACTTTTGCAGGGGAAAGACCAAAAGAGAACTAAACTGGAGTTCTCTGATGGCTACTTTGGCCTTTATATACTACTACTATTGTTTGTACATGTTTACACTAGATCTGGTGATATAGATAAGAGCGCATAATGCCATTGGCCAGGAGTTGTAGTGAGTCAGAGCAAGAGATAAGCACAGCCATGAAGCGGGAATTAAAAGGGGTTGTGCTATAGGAGTCATGGGTCATGCTTGGTGTGGAAAGCCAAGCTTAGACGTAAGGCACTCAGGGAGTGGTACGAAGGGAACAAAAGTGTAAGATGGAAAGTGTAGGGATATTTCGGTAGTAGAATGTACCATTTGTAACATCAAGAAGGGGATAAGTAATGGTGGAGTAGTCAGGAATGAACCTTTGGTAGAAGTTGGCAAAGCCAAGAAAGGAGCATACATCCTTGACTTTTTCTGGGATAGGTCATTTGGCAATTCCATCAAGTTTGATTGGGTCCATGGCAAGCTCCCCCAGTTTGACAATCATTCCAAGGTATTCAACCTCAAAGACATTAAATTGACATTTCTCTAGTTTGAGATGGAGCTCAAGTTCCACCATTCTGCTTAAGACTTGACAGATTCATTTTTGGTGGATTTTCTCATCTGGGAAGAAGATAAGAAGGTCATCCATATAGATGGTGAGCCATCCTTCAGTGATCATATCTCAGAATGAGTCATTCATGAACTGTTGAAAGGTGGTGGGGGAGTTGCAGAGACCAGAGAATATAACAGTGGATTCAAACAGTTCTTTATGGATGATGAAGGCTGCCTTCCATTGGTGGCCATCTTTGATATGAATGTTGTTGTATCTCCATTATACATCAAATTTGTGAAATGTTTGGCATCCTTGAGTTTGTCAACAAGGTCAGAGATCAGGGGAAGAGGGTATGCATCACAAAAGGTATGTTCTATTGATAGTCCTGGTAGGGTCTGAGTTTCCTGTCTTTTTTTTTGATGAAGAAAAAAGAAGAGGCTTGGAGAGAATTGGAAGGTCAAATCCTTCTGGCATCAAGGTCTTCTTGGATGAATTCCTTGGTCACTTTCTATTCTTTGAAGGAGAGGAGGTATATCTTTACAATTTTTGGTTGGAAAGATTCATTGAGATTTATCTCATGATCATAAGATTTGAAAGGAGGTACATGGTCAGTTGCTTCTTTTAAGAAGACTTTGGCAAAGTCAGCATATTCTGGGGGGAGAGTAACTTTGGATTTGGCTCAGTCTGCCACCATGGCAAGTTTGGTGGCAGTGGTTAGTTTGGCCACTGTATGGAGAGTGTGGGAGGAATTGACAGAAGTCTCCTCTGATAATTCAGTTTAATGTCCAGTTTCATCAGGCATGGTATAGGTATTTATCTTCAGTTTCATAGTTGAGAAATTCATAGAGTCATTTGTCAGTGATGGCATCAACATGAACATGTTGTGGCATTCTAGGGAGTGGTTTTTGGAAAAAGGAATTGTGGTGTTCCATATCAGTGACATGAGCAGTATATAGTTCTTTTGATTGGTTGACAGTTTGAGAAATGGAGATGGTTTGTTGAAACCAGTCAATCGTAAGGTTGATGGTTGTGAACCAGGAAAGTCTCAGAATGATGTTTTTCCTTCCATATGATATGACATGAAACAAGTGTTTCTGAGCTACCCCTTTGATGTTGGTGAAGAGGATGTAGGTATAACAAATTTCTCCATTCTTGTTCAAGGATTGATCAATGTTTCATACTTGAATGGATACAAGAAGTTTTTCTATAGGGAGGGAATGTTTCCTGACAAATTGCCAGTCAATGCAGGAGATATCTGCACCACTATTGATTAGGATGCAAGTGTTGACAACTTTCAGCATGTGCAAGGGGGTGATAAGCTGTAGTGGAATTTATATGGCTTTGGGGGTAGCAGATACAATTATGGGAGTGTATGTTACTGTAGGGGAACTTTACATCATACAAAGTTCCTATTTCAAAAATCCATGTCATTGAAAGAGAATGCTATCCTGGCTACTCCCTCCTCTTCTTTGTCCTCCTCTGTTTCTTCTAACTTTGAAAGGTTATAGTCATGGCTCATGCATTGTATCTGGGAGGGTGTTGTGATGGAGGGGAATGTCAGACAAGATGTACTCAAGTGTTCTCCTTTATGGCATCTAAAGCAGAGTCCTTTCTCAATGCACCTCTTTTATTCTTTTGGCACTAGTTTTGCAATGCAAACCACATCTACATTCATGGCATTCAAATCTTTGGCTTTGGTGAAGGATGGAATATAGGTCAGAAGGTGGTAGTTGTCAGCATAGTCTTCTTTTTATTGTGGTGAGAGGCAACTTTATTGGCATGGCTCTATTGGGGTTGGAAGCTCTCTGCCTTCTGGCACCAGTCTTTAATGGTAGTCGGTACAGTGTCTATGGAGTAGATGTTACAAATGGTACTATCCACTACCATTTTGCTATCAAAGTATTCCCACACTTTTACCTTAACACTTCTCCCCACTTCGCACCATTCCCTGAATGCCTTACATCTAAATTTGGCTTCACTTTTCCATGCCAAGCATGACTCATCTTTTATGACTCATACGCACAGCCCCTTTAATCTCCGCTTCACAGGCTGTGCTTATCTTTCACTATGACTCACCCTGACTCCCAACCAATGGCATTATCCCCTCTTATCTACATCATCAGATCTAGTGTACACATGTACAAACATTGTAGTAGTATATAAAGGCCAAAGCAGCTGCCAGAGAACTCCAGTTTAGTTCTCTTGGTCTTTCCTCTGCAAAGTCCCCTCAAAATTGACTCGACCTTCTTGCTGTCTCTTTATTCCCGCCTTTATCCCAGTCTTACCTATGACCCTTTAGTGGGTAGTGACAAGTGTTTCCTTACCTACACCCCCCATTAGATTGTACATGCAAGCCCTTAGGGGATTGTTTGCTCAGTCACTTCATTAGAACTAAACTACCCTTCGCCACTGACAACAGTCTCTGGCCAATGCCTCACCCTCTATCGCTGCTCATTTCCCCATTCAAAGAAGAATAAGCAAGTAAGGATAACCCTTGTACCCTATGGTGAACAAAGTCACTTGATACTTACGGAGGATAAGTGCCTGCTTCGGCAGATTTAGACAGGTACTCGGCTGTCGTTTCAGACCACGGAGCAGAGCTCAGACAGATGAAAGAAGAAGAACAGGAACCAAGCCTGGGCCTGTTAGAAGCCATCAGCCAGGGGATAGCAGAGGTAAAAGTGGAGTTAAGGAGATCTCCTAACCTCACTGTCTCAACTCCCAGCCTCAAAGATCCAAACGACTGGATCTCCGACTTCATCCCTTCCGATTTTCCTCCCTTCTTAGCAATCAAACAGCTACCTGCGGTAGTAAGAAATGAAGTCCATTTTAGGTTAGATGACTACTTCCATAGGTACCCAGATGGAAGAAATTGTTACCACATCCCTACCCCCTTCCACACTCCTATCCCACGTCTCCATAAAAGATACTTAGCACCTGCTGACAGGCAACAGTACAACAGTGACAACTACATAGAAAGACCCTACCTACAACCACTCTTCCATCTCCTCCGCCTCCGTACATACCCATACTAAGTAAATTACAATGGCAGACAAAGTTGAAGAACTTTCTATGGAAGAAGTGACTAAACAACTAAGACAAGCTTCGAACCTAGCAGCGGCTCACTCAGAGAGGTTGAATGTGCTAGAAGAGCAAAGAAATGCCCTCGGGGAAGCCCTCATAAGGGCTAACACCGAACTAAGGGAAGCGGCAGAAAGAGCACTAGAAGCCAATGAGTGAACTAGGGTCCTAATGGGGTTAGTCAGAGAAAAGTGGACCAAAATAAGTGGCTCTTCCCATGCAGGAGGGGGCACCACTTCCGCTAAAGTAGAAATCTTTGCCAACCCTGGATCTTACGACAGATCCAAAGCCAAGTTCGAGGAGTGGTGGATGAAAGCCAAAGCATGGCTGGACTGTAATTCACGCCACTTCATGATGGAAGATGAAAGCGACCCCATGGGAGACCTCATTCCAAATGCCAAAATGAGGGCTTACGCCATTCTCTCCTGCCTGAAGGGCCAGAAAGGAAGTTATTTCACAGAAACCGAACTTGCTAAGCTAGAGCAAGGTTGCTCCCGATTTGCCCACAGCTGGTTTGCCTTTGCAGCAGAAATAGAAGGCTTGTTCTGTTCAGGGCTACAGCAAGACTGGGCGAAACAACAGATCGCCAGCTACAAACAAGGAAGGACTCCTGTCGACGACTTCCTAGCTAAGTGAAGAGCTCTATTCACCCAAGCAAGAATTGACGAAACCTTCAGAGTATTCCTTCTCGAGCAGAACACCTCCAAAGTAATCATTAAAGAAGTATTCTGACAGCATCATCGGGCCAAGGACATAGATTCCATATGCACTGCCATCAGAGATGTGGGAAAAGACATGGAAGCATTTGAAATGCTCTGAGGAAACAGGTCCTTGGACTCCACAGAGTGGCAAACTCGGAAAACCACCATAGACACTGCTCAAAGAGGGGGTAATCAGAAATGCTTTAATTGCCAGAAGCCAGAGCATCTCACCAGGGAATGCAAAGAACTGAAGAAGCAATGTCTGGACTGCAAATTCCTAGGAGGAGGGCACAGCCGAAACTGTAAAAGGAACGTTTGCACCGCCAAGACAATGCAACCATCAGAACAGAAGGAGAAAGACCCTTTTGTAGCCATAAGGGGAATGTTATATGACCAAATGAAGGCATACTTTTTTGATTTAAAGGACACCGAGTCTTTAAAAGGAAGGTCGAACTGAATGAATCGGGTGTTCAGATCACCTCTGTAAATAAGTTTGATGTTCTGGAAGTGGAAGACTCAGGGGATACTCAGAATGATGCACATGTATTTTACTTCAGCCAATCAGCGACTTTGTTTGAGACAAAGTGCGGTCAGGGCAATAAACCAATGCTTAATTCTGATTTACTTCCCCCTGAGAACGTCTTCACCAGAACCATAAACCCTGATAAAGAAATACTCCTTGACATAACTATAACTCATGAAAAACTCCGCTCCCCTATCCCTAGCAAAGCCCTTCTGGATAGCGGCGCTAATGTTATTGAAACGACCGAGCAAACAATCCCCTAAGGGCTTGCATGTACGATCTAACAAGGAGTGTAGGAAGGGAACACTTTGTCACTACCCAATGAGGGGCCATAGGCAATGCTAAGATGAGGGTAAATATAAGAGTGAAGAGATAGTGAGAAGGTCGAGCTGATTCTGAAGGGACTTTGCAGGGGAAAGACCAAGAGAACTAAACTGGTGTTCTCTGGCAGCTGCTTTGGCCTTTATATACTACTATAGTGTTTGTACATGTGTACACTAGATCTGGCGATGTAGATAAGAGGGGATAATGCCATTGGCTAGGAGTCAAAATGAGTCATCAGTAAAGATAAGCACAGCCATGAAAGCAGAGATTAAAGGGGCTGTGTGTATGAGTCAAGAGAAATGAGTCATGCTTGGCGTGGAAAAGTGAAGCCAAGTTTAGACGTAGGATGCTCAGGGAGCAATGTGAAGAGGGAGAAGTTGTTAAGGTGAAAGTGTAGCGATGTATTGGTAGTGAAATGTACCATTCGTAACATCACCCCCTCTTTAAAGATCACACTCCACGTGATAGAGAGATTGGAGGTTCTGGTAAGAAACTCG
>JBBPSA010000350.1:0-10993 GCA_038093355.1 Boletus calvinii | reverse complement strand
TCATCGACATTGATGCCACTCAATGTCTCCAGCGCAGCAGTTGCTTCCTTCTCCCACTCTTCTTCCTCTTTTTCGTCTGCATCTTCCACTGGAATGGGCACATCACTGAGTGCCTCCAATCCACCCTCCCAGTAGCCACCCCCCAGCTTGATCATTTCTGCGGTTTGCTTCTCTTCGCACAGTATGCTTATTTGAGCCCATAGATGATCTTCCCAAGTCCGACACGCTGACTTAAGGACGTTGAATGTTTGAGGGGTTGGCGCGAGTGCCGCATATAATACTCGTTCGGGATCGGACAAGTTGGGCTGTAGAAATATAAGACAGGTTGAATAGGCGCGAAGAGGGTGCATCTTTACGTTTAGAGCAGCTTTTACACAAGTCGACTTCCACAGTCGCCGGCGTCTGTTGCCTTGCCAGCCCTCTGCATCATCCTCATCCTCGAAACCCTCGTCGCACAGTTCATTTGCTTCGTAGATGATGAGTACACGTACGCCGATATAGCCTCTTGTGACTCACCGATTGCTCGCCACTGAAACAGTAATGATCCACGGATACTTGCAGCGCGCCATGGTTGGTGGGCTTTTCGACATAATTGCACCGCTTCGTCCAATCTCCCAGCGCGCACGAACGAATACAACGATTGCGTCAACGTTTTTTCAAATGTCTTTCCAAGGACAAACTCAGTTCCCAGTCCCCAGGATAGATGCACGCTGCTCGCTCACCGCGTCGTCCGCAGCCAACGATTTGCCATCCCCCCTATTCACTGCATCCGGATCAAATTCTATGACGAGTCCCTCTCTTGTGCCCTGCCCAGTGCGTAACGCCTGCATCGCGTTGTGCTTTGTGAACTTCCAGTACCCGGTGGTGGCCTCGGGGTGCAGTGGTGATGGTGCGGTCTCGTGGAGCCATTCGCGCACGACGACGAGTTCTGTGAGCAAGGGCGACGCGTGCATGATTGCTTGGGCGAGGGTCAACGTTGGCGTGAATGGGTTCTCCGCGAGGACGGTGCGTGGGTTGAGATGATGCTCTGGCTCTGTTTTTCGGGCGCTGCACGGGGTTTATAGCCAGACAAAAGGGAAAGACGGGTCCACGCACGGCATGAGGGCTTGTAGTAGACCCCAGGTGTTAGCTTCCATCCGTAGCGCCTCTAATTCGACCCGAGACACGTCTGAAGTAGCGCCACTCTCTAGTTCTTCAACTCTGGTTGAACGACGGTCTAGCATGACGTGTAGTGATATGGGCGAGGTGGACTCACTGATCGCGACATAGTTGTCGAAGTCTTGGCGCAAATCCAGAAACGGGATCCAGAAGAGCCAGCAAGTCATCTTTTATGCCTTGACATAGCATAAGGACCTGCGCGCACGAGGCGTAAAGGGATTCTGACATGGTTGTGGATGCGTGGAAAGTCAGATAGCAAGCAGCATGAACTCAGTTGTTGGTCTGGAGGTAACCTTCAAGTTCCACCTTGTTTGAAACTCAGCGAAAGGAACAATACAAGGTCACCTGAAATTCGTACAAAAGATACAGTAAAAATAAGTACAGATCTAGTCCAACACTAGATACTGGGGGAATGCTACATAAGGGGATCACTACCACTGTAATCCAAAGTTAAAGAAAGGTCCGTGAACAAACCGAGCGCGCAAAACAAGACGAACGAAGAAGATCGTGATCATAAAGCGAATAAGTAGTACCTCTTGAAGGACAGAGATAGGGCGCCGAGCAGAATCAGTAACACAGGAGGGGCACGGCTGTATTCTGCGCTTGTCGGGGGATAGGAACTGAGGCGGTTAGGGAGACAGCGGGATCGATGAGGTTCAGAGGCCAATCATGCACCCCATTCGTCATCAGAGTCCATCTCCGACACAATGAGCATCTGTTCGGGGAACCAACCGGATTGGCCAAACTCCACGCGCAATTCACCATACGAGCCAGTGAACACGGGGACTCCCTCGTCCTGGAGTGCGCTTCTTTGTATGCGGCCGAGATCACCGCGGCTGGCTATGATTCCAGAGGACGAAATCACGCGGTGCCATGGCAAGGGGGAAGAAGTCTGTCCAAGGAACTTGACGACTACAAGAACACATTGGCACCCGAAGACTTAACAATAGCAAAGTACAAAGCATACCTTCACTAACCCGCCTGCTTTTGGTGGGCTCCCCGAGAAGCTTGGCGATATGCGCACAGCTCGTGATCTTCTGCGAGGGAATCCTCTGGACGATATCGCAAACCTAGCGGACAAGTGTGTCAAGGAATGCTTTGGAAGACATGGAAGAGATGTGTACTCACGGAAGCGTTGAATTGAGCGGTGTCCATTTCAATAGAGTCCAGCGCGGGGGGGGATGCAGGATGACAGAAGAATAACGACTGTGCCCCAAATTTATAGTCGTCATCAGTGAAGATGGAGATGTCACGACGACCGATCGGGAAATACCGGAACGGGTCAGATCAAGATTCCCTGCTGAGACGTTTGACGTAGCACTGCATGGGGACATCTCCAAGCAGTGCAAGTTGCGACGCGGGTGCCGGTGATGGGATGGGTCATCCTCAGGCTCATGCAATACTGCTGCGAGCAGCTGCGCGTTGTCCTGCGCATCGGTTCGGTCATATACCGCACTGTATGCTTATTTCATGTGTCTGCGCAAGTCGGAGCTTGAGACATACATCTGCTTAACTTTGACCTGCAGTTCCTGCCACGATGATAATGTAGCCTGAGTATTGGGATATTTACAGCCACATCTGGTCGCAAGGGTGGTTAGTGATGTTTGATGTACACGAGAGGGCATACACGCCAGCCGTTCGTCCATCGCCCCATCGTTTCGAAATGCGCTCCAGGCGCGGCCCGTTGATGGCAGATCCAGGTTACTATGGAGTTTTGAACCTACCAGTGCGATCTGTTACCTAACTCTGATGCACCAGCAGGGCTCTCAGCGTAAACCTTGCTTGAATGCGAAAACGGAACGGTGCTGTCGATTACATACGGAGACTCATCGAACGGAGATGGGTCTGGCGAACTGCAGGGTTGGAAGATTACCGTACTAGCGCATTACCTTGCCTTGCGGCGTTGTTTCAAGTCTCAACACAACCAAACACGCATCTGACTCCGCAACACTGCCGCACTGGTCCGTTTTCCCCTGTTCCCTGAAACTATCCATTTACCTATGCATGATCCAGGTTTTCCACACACACGCTAACCGTCAACGTTTCAACTCTTTCATGCAAGCAAGATTTTATCTTCGGTGTTTCCACTGCACCATTTCATGCGGTGTATCTCAAACAGGGGCTTTTGCAAGTAGTCGGCCAATACACCGGTCTCGCCAACACCCCGTCCTTACTGTCGCACCCAACTCAATATTGCGTACCTGTTCGACTTGTTGACTCCACAGTGCAACACGTGGTTCACTTAGCAGGATTGGGAATGAGCAGAAGCAAGCTTATCGTCTGGTTGACATGATAAATGCATCTGTCGAGAAAACACATGCTCCACGGGGCGTGTGGTTCCACCCTTTCGGTACGCGTCTTGCATGTTTTGGCACATACCAGTGCCATAAATTTTCATCTAGCACTTCATGTTCAGGCAAGGTGCTCGATTCTTGGAGCGAGCACCGTCAGAAGTACGGGGCGTAATCGATATAGCACTTTCTTTACCTCCCAACGGCGAGCTCCTTCGCCTGTGCCCCTGGGCCTATGGCCTGATCGCCGAAACAAAATAATCGGATAAAAGTTTCCTGGTGGTTTTTCACGGTATATAAGGGACCTGACATCGCGTCCAAACCACCCAGCGCGTATACGGACCATGGTATTCAAGTGGCTCGACGTCTCCATCCCATTCTCATTTCTATCCACTACGAAACCCGCTCCACAGCCTGGATTCATCCCAGTCTCTGTAAACTGGTTCCCCCATCGCGTCTGCAACTACAAATGTCATTTTTGCTTTCATACCAACACGAACAACTATCTCCTCCCTATGGACCAGGCGCAGCGCGCGCTTCGTCTCCTCGCTGATGCTGGGATGAAGAAACTCAACATCAGCGGCGGAGAGCCATTCCTCGAACCCAAATACCTCGGGGACGTGTTCAAGTATTGCAAAGAGGAGCTTCACGTCGAGTCGTGTTCCGTCGTCACTATTGGGTCGAAAGTGACAGAGAAATGGTTGGAAACGTATGGCAAGTATCTCAACCTGATCGCCATATCATGCGATTCGTTCGACCCAGAAACGAACCTCAAGCAGGGAAGAGCGGAATACGGCACGTCCGCCACCCACATCAACACGGTGTTCAAGGTTGCGCAGTGGGCGAAAGAGAGGGGGATCAAGGTAAAAATCAACACGGTCGTGACGATGCAAGTATCTCCATCGCCCTCCCGGTCGCGCTTGATGCTGACCAATCCTGGTTACGGTTAGCAACAACTGGGAAGAGGATATGAATGATCAAATCCAGGAGATTGACCCTTTCCGCTGGAAGGTTTGTCGTCGCGCGTGGTCTCGCTGACGCGTATGGGCTTGGCTAAATAAACCCCACAAACAGGTGTTCCAAGTTTTACTGCTTGATGCGGAAAACACGGGGCCAGATTCCAACTCCCTTCGCGACGCGCGCAAACTGACGATCACTAAGGAACAATACAAAGCCTTTCTTGATAGACACAAGGAGCAGAGGTCTCTCGTCCCGGAGGACAACGATGCGATGAAGGATTCGTACTTGCTCATTGACGAAAAGATGTGGTACGCGCGTGCTTTTTCGGGATGTATGGAGTGCTAATGTAACGCTCGCCGCGCTCCAGTTTCTTGGATTGTCGTGACGGTGGCAAGAAGCCGGGAAGATCCATCCTGGACGTCGGTGTTGAGACGGCACTTCTTGATTCAGGCTTCGATGAAAAGACTTTTTTGGATCGTGGTGGGATATTTCCGTGGACGAGAGAGCCTGAATCTGAAAGTCCGGAGTGGTGATGAGGCCCTGATGTTTCACCGAACCAGGTGGAAGAGCGTAGTGGGGGACCCGAGTCGTGTCGTATAGCCTGTGAAGCACTTTTTGGGACAGCTTAGATGTGATAAATACGTTTTGATCCCGATGTACATGGTGACGTTACACGTTCAATTATGGTGTCGTCAGAGCCGACATTAAAGTGAAGACCTCCGAACAGCCAACTCCAAGAGGCCAATCGAATACAAGGAGGGTCCAACAGCAGGTGACGCCCTTGGAATCAAAGGCATGCCCCACTGCTGGACGCACCTTATTCCCGACACAAATCCCTTAGGGCCGACAACCTCCTTCCTTCACGCCAGAGTTGGATCGATTGCTTACAAGAAAACGGTGAACAAAAATCAACAGGAGAAGAGGACGCACCTTGCTCGCTCTCGTCGCGCTCGCATCGACTCTCCGGACTTGCCCTTGCCCCGTCGCCCAGTTGTCTTGTTCATTTATTAGACTGAGCCTCTCGTTCGGAGCCACTTTGGACGGGAACCTCTCTGTGGCGCGACGTTAGCAGTGATTGCAATGTAGGGTGCGAAACGAACCATCGTCCTTCTTATCCGCCGTCTGTGTGTCATGATCCGTCTGATCCTAACACACGGGGTATAGCGCAGCTCGCGACACGAGAGGACAGTACCGAATCTTCATTCTCCGAGTTCCCTGTAAAATTAGTAGCAAGTGATAGGCAATGCTCATTGTCGTCGTGCACGCGGTCCGTTGAACGGTTGAAGTCACAGAATGGTCGTCGGCGGCGTCTCCGGGTCATCGTAGCGGTCGCCGAAAGGTACAACAATAATAATCACGGTTATCGACTGTCGGGACGTAGCGGCTCGTGGCTAGCCTTGTTGTCCGCTGGTGGCTGTTCCACCGAGGTTCGTCAAGAAACAAGAATCGACATTGGGGTAGGGTCGGGTAATCGTCGCAAATGGTGGGTGCTGAGGACACAGACAATCGAATCTCGGCCTGTTGCCGTCGCCAATCAGGCAACTCGCGTGCCATCTTTCCTGGAGAATTCGAGTATAATCGGGCTCGTCGAGTAACCATATTCGACCGGGTGGTGGAGAAGGATCCCGTCATGTCGCAAGTCCCTGGTGGCCAGGACACAAAGAATCAGAGCACGCTGTGGCTATGAAGATCGATATATTCAGGCAACTCGCGTGCCGTCTTGCATGAAGGGTTCAGGCATCGTCGGGCCCGGCGAGTAACGAAGGTCGACAGGCCCAGGGTGGAGAAGAGTTCCCGCCGTGACCACAAAGGGAAGGTGCAAACAAGCAAAGCTCGGTGAGGTCACGATAATCGCTACATTCGGGCATCTCGCGTGCCGTCCTGCCTGGCGGATTTGAATCTGATTGGGCTCGTCGAGTAACAATATTCGACCGCATGCGATGCGTCCTATCATGGCCAGGCGTGGCGAGGACACAACATCGGAGCTTGCCGCAGTCAAGATGACCGATACAGTCGGGAAATTCGCGTGCCGTCTTGCTAGAGGATTCGAGCATGATCGGGCTCGTCGAGCAACAATATTTGACCAGGTGGATCAGGATCCCCTCTTCGTTGCAATGCCCGGGCGTGGCAAGGACACAACGACCGGAACGCGCTGCAGTCGTGGGATCGATATATTCGGGCAACTCGCGTGCCGTCTTGCCGAAGGATTCGAGCATAGTCGGAGAGTAACGAAAGTCGACCGTGGAGAAGAGTCCCGCCGTGATCAGAAAGGGCGTCAGTGGGCGAGGACACAAACGAAGAGAGCTCGCTGCAGCCGCATTGGTTCGTCTATTCGGGCAACTCGCGTGCCTACTTGCCTGGAGGTTGAGGATCGATATCGAGGAGTGGCATCCAGTAGGAGCAGCAGCGATGAGCGAGAGGAAGCACTCGCCACAGTGGCGGACAGGTAAGAGAGAAAAGAAAAGAAGGCAAGGGACTTGACGGAGGGGGCTGAGTGATGGTCGAGCTTAAATACCTTTGGCAGGTGTGGCTGACAGTCTAGTCAATAGACATGTCCACACTCGTGGCGCGTCCTCCATACATCAAGTCCACTGTTCAAAGCGGCTGAAAGCACCACGGTGAACCGCGAATTGCTTTGACTCCAAAATCAGCTCACTACAATGCGCAGCTTTGAGCTCGATCACTAACATGGACGTCAGTGGTTGCGTTAGATCGTCCGAACGAACACGCTGAGTGCACGCAATTGAACAACAATGCATCAGCGAGTAAACTTAGCCGAGGACCTGGTAAGGATCACACAAAACCGGCTTCCGAGGCCAGACTAGAGGCATGGACAATGGAAATGGCAGGGATCTCGACGCCAAGGTAGAGTATCCTCTCGATGCTCAGGCACCGCAAGGGGAGTATGGGGAACGGATACAAGTGAGGAACGGGTGAGATTGTGCAAAGGAGAGATTCTTAATATGTTCTTACACTGAGTTTCAGACGATGCTACAAGTCTGAGTGATGTGCTGTGGCGGAGATTGAATCACGCCGCCGTAAGCTCAGCGGCTCTGGCCCCTCATGTCTAGTGTATCAAGGGGGAAGGCTTTATTCTCCACGGGCCTCGATCCCGTCGCTCGTTACACCCCCAATCTAACTTGCTTGATTCAGTTCGTTTGACCAACCGCTTTTTGCACCTATCCCCCTACACTGCATGTCATCCATGTTTGGCTTGAACGCATATCGAGGGGTATGAAGAAACACTGTGAGGCTAGACTGTAATGATGTGGCTCGTGCCCACAACTATTCAATTCAGTAGTACCGTTCTCCTTAGCAACTCACAAAATGTGTCAACGACAGTCGCTATTGTGTGTGTGTGGGCCGTGGTCATGACTCATATATATGCTGCCTGGGACGGACTTATGCTTATGCTTATGTAAGTGCCAATTCGTCCCCTATTTCCTTGCGACGATTTTTACCACCTTTCAGGACTACCCACCCGGTCTATATATGAGGAAAGCCGTCGATAACTTGCTTCATAGACCAGTATAGTCACCGGACTATTTCCTCGGACTCATGCTCAAGGTTACTACCGAGACCAAATCGCGATGGGGTGGGCCCGAGGCCCGGATGTTCCTTGTTGAGTAATATCACCTCGTCATAAAATCATCTGACCCCACTGCACTCGCGAACGAACCGCTTATTTCCGTCAGAGTGTTCTGGTTTCCCTCCTTACCCGAATATAACTAAGGATGTATTGATGCGCAAACGCTTTTTCGCTGCGCAACCACCCGCAACTCGGACTGTCTCATTCTTGGACACTCATGAACGCAACATGAGCGTGTATCAATATGATTGGTGCAGACGACACACCGAATCCTCATCGCGTATGGCAACTGACTGGTGTCGTAAGTATTCGCAATGGCTCCATTCTCTGTGGTGACTTAACTCCGAGGAGAGGTAGATTGACACGATCGAACTCCGCGCATCCAATCGATAGTGAGATATTCAGGCACGCCCTAGTGCAAAAATGGACTCGACTGAATCTTCCTGGAGCCCAAGAACCCTCCAGCCCTGTTTCACATTCGTTCGGCGTAAAGAACGCACTTGACGTGAAGAACGTGCGTAGCACGACCTGCTGCAAGAATGACTCTTCTCATAGGTGAGAGAACTCCATTTGCCGGAGTCTTTACTTACAGTCTCGATGTGAGCAGTTCCTCCGAGTATTCGTGCAGCAAGAACAGTACCGAGTACTCAGTGACGGTCAATACCGAGTGTCTTTGCTCCCTGACGTCCTGCTGGCCCGTCCAACACGAAACACTCCCGGGTACGGTGTCTGTTGTGCGAGATCCGACCGGACCGAATGCCCGACTGCATCCTTCGAGCACATCAATAGCCACGCCCAGTACATCCTTCCCGTGTGGATGTGTTGGAGCCTCAGTGTGAACATGGTGACAAGGGTACAAATTTTCAGCCAATACACCTATCAGAATCACTCATTTCTTAAGCAAATGAAATCACAATGCTGTCGCCAATAACCTCCGGTTTCTGTCACTCATGCCTTGAGCTGCACCGTAAGGGGACGATTTTTCCTTGCTCATATTGCCTGTGGATTAATCATGAGAAGCAAGACTCGGGAGCGGGCTTTGCCACTTGCTGCATCTTGACAGGCGCATTCCTCTGTTGGCTCGGTTCGCCAATCCCTTTTATCAATATCGCAATATGTCAGATGATCTCGGCTTGACCCCACGATTGTCGCAGGAATCTACTATCTTCTACCATTAATATAAACACACCGGTATTTTTCAAGGTGCTCTCAATTCCAACATGAAGCAACGTTGACCTCATTAAAAGTTCTGCCACTGGTGAGTTACATTTACTTTGTTGAGGTTCTTCTCCTGACACGTCATTATATACCCCCCGTTCTAACTAGAACTCTCCACATGTATACCAGATGACGGAGACTAAACTTGAAATAAATTTATAAAATATGGTCTATAGGGAGAAACTTGAAGCTTTCTGAGGTCTGGTCCGAGCTAGGGATGCTAAACATTGGGTTTTGCCCTTCTGACCATATTTAATAAATTATTTCATGTCTAGTTATACTGTAACACCATGATCTAGGACACTTTTCAACCTTGCTGTGCCGCGGCCTCATTGGAAGGGTGAACACACCCACCGGCGCAACCGAACAACATCCAGTTTCCCGATATGGTATCTATCTTGACGCGCTGCAAAGTCACGGTTCTCCAACCTCCTATAAAGTCTTACGCTCATCTCCTTCTTCCACCTACAGATACCACCACCATCGTTTCTGACCATGAAATTCTTCTGGACCGACCTGTCTATTCCTTTCTTCAACACAGCACCTGCAAAGGTACCAGTTTCCGTGAACTGGTTCCCGAACAGGCGTTGCAATTACGAGTGTCATTTTTGCTTTCACACAAACACTAACGAATTTATTCTACCTCTGGAAGACGCCAAGCGCGGACTCCGCATGCTTGTTGATGCGGGGATGAAGAAGCTGAACATCAGTGGCGGCGAGCCATTTCTGCAGCCCCGCTATATCGGAGAGGTCTTCAAATTCTGTAAAGAGGAGCTTCACATCGAGTCGTGTTCTGTTGTGAACAACGGCTCAAAGGTGACCGAGAAATGGCTGGATACATATGGCCAATACCTCGATGTTATGGCGATTTCCTGCGATTCATTCGATACAGAGACCAACATCAAACAGGGTCGCGCGGAAAACGGGACCGCCACGACTCACATCGACAATGTATTCAAGGTCGTTCAGTGGGTCAAAGAGAGAGGGATCAAAGTCAAGATCAATACCGTCGTCACCATGTGTGTATATCTGTCCCAGTTGACAATAGCGCCCGCTGATTCTCTTCCCACAGCAATAACTGGGAAGAAGACATGAATGACCAAATCGAGCAACTTGCACCGTTCCGCTGGAAGGTACGACCTCTTGGTGTGACGATCTAAATAAAGATACCGGTTAATTTGATTCGTCAGGTTTTCCAAGTGCTTCTACTGGACTCGGAAAACACAGGGACGGGGACAGGCTCGCTTCGTGATGCTCGCAATCTCGTTATCACAAAGGAACAGTTCCAGGCTTTTCTCTCCCGGCATGCCGCTCAGACTTGCCTCGTCCCGGAGGACAACGAATCTATGAAGGATTCGTACCTGAACTTGGATGAACGGATGAGGTACGTGGTTTGCGTGGCGGATATCCGTTGGAAGCTGACTACTGGGTCAGATTTTTGAATTGTGAGGATGGGGGGAAGAAACCTGGGAGATCGTTGTTAGAAGTTGGCGTACAGAATGCGCTTCAGGACTCGGGCTTTGATGAGAAGATGTTCGAGGCGCGCGGTGGAATCTTCGACTGGAAGCGAGAGGCCCCTGAGGTTTTCGAGTGGTAAACTGACGTTTCGGATGAATTTCGTCTTTTGAATTGATCGTGGCCCCTGTACTAGTAGTTGTATATTTGTGTATTATGTGCTGTTTGTCGTACAATGCTCTGAAACGACGTGCGAAATCTAAGCGAAATCCAAGCGAAATCTAGTGTGCAGTTTCGGGCCGGTCCGGTCCGAGAAGCGTTT
>JBBPSA010000349.1:0-10994 GCA_038093355.1 Boletus calvinii | reverse complement strand
CCATAATGATCATACAAATGAGGTTACGGCGAATGATAGTGGCGTGGTCCTTACTGATGCACCCGTCTACAGCCTTCTCACCATATCCCATACCTCTACTCCTTGGCCGGCGCGGCATATAAAGCCCAGACCCGTGTTCGTCAGATTGCGGAGTCGAACTATAACGCGACCGTCAATGGATTATCCGGGGTAAGACACATACATTCTCCCTTTCCCTTGACTTACCTTGACCCGCCCAGAACGAAGACTGCGGTCAGATGAGTGCCTGGTATCTATTCAGCGCGCTCGGATTCTATCCGGTGAATCCGGTATCGGGTGAATACGTCGTTGGGAGGTATGCGTCTGTTTTTCTGCCCCGCCCCTAGGCGCTTATCTTGTGTCCAGCCCCTTCTTCGACATGGTCTCAATCGACTTGCCATCGTCGAGCGAAAAATTGGACATTATCTCCCCTGGAGCACCGTCCAAGCCTTATGTGCACTCTTTGAGCGTCAACGGCCGCAACGTGGAAATGCCCATCATCCGACACGATCAAATCGCGCAGGGAGGTGTCTTGTCGTTCCAAATGAGGGATACGCCGCAGGCCTGGGGGAGTGAGCTGACCTTCCAGCAGTGAGGCACCATTGCTGTTTCTGGGATGGGAGGAATCGGACCATCAACCTATCCGCTCGGAGATTTCATCATGCAACTTGAAGTTAGTCAGTTGACTGGCGTTGGTTTGTACTGCCGTAAGTTTTGTATCAATGTACATAAGGGCCGATGCTGGGAGCACCGTGACTCCACGACCTGCGCTCGAAAATTAGCACTGCTGTAGATTTGACGCCCCCCAGTTTTTCGGATCAGGAGCCCGGGGAAGCTCTGTGATGGATGATGATGTAAACGGAGGCCAACTCCCTTTCTGTCAGACTGGATGAGTCGAGAAGAAAGAAGCAGGGGAGAGATAAGACAAAAGCTATTGAAGAATACTCAGGAATGCCAACCGTCTTGACGTGCTGACATGCCTCGATGACAAAACCGGCTCTTAGCTTCTGCAAATGAAGGCAAGACTGAGTCAAGAGCTGATGAGCAAACACTGGTGAAAGGAGTCCGACGAGTCGTGAAGGGGCGGTACAGATGGATCTAAAGCTGCGCGAGTGGGATCAACGGGTTTGTTCGTGAACGGAGTGCGATGGCGTGATACCGCGGACCTTATTTAACACGTGGAATGAACCACTAGGAGAAGTTGTTTGTGGTATCGTACCTCGTAGAGGTGAGGCCGGGCTAACAACTTAAGGCTGTAGGGTGTGAACCAGGATGCCGAACACGCAGGATCTGCCAGCATATAAATCATCCGATACTGACGTGTGCCATACTGAAACGAGTCACCCCGCAGTTGTTCGTTGGCGACGCGGTGCTTTGGAGCCTGAGGCCTGAGGAACAGTGCTCGTTGGAGACCTAGCCCATGTGAACAAGCGCCGAATACACAAGGTGATTGAGCGTGTGACTGATTTATATCGATGAGGACCACGTGTAGACAATGCAAAGGGCATATGAACCACGGCTTCGTCATTGACCTTCACTATTGCTCTGTGACACTGTCACTGGTGACTACGCCGTCAACAACGATGGGTGCGTGCTGGGAAGCTGGGGACGCGTTATGCTGACTGTTGGTCAAGAGCATTCATTAACATCGCCCATCGAAATCGACGCCAATGACCGGATATGGGCAGTGACATTTACCACCAGTGGCGAGTATCTCGTAGCCAACAACTACGAGGGCGCTTATGTGTGGAGAGTGAAAGATGCCAAACAAGTAGGAAGAATCAAACTACCTGAACTCCGGGCGCTCGCTTTGTCCAAGGACGATAGATGGATCGCAGCAGTGACAGTTCACGAATTGTTTGTGTTGGACGCAAAGACACACAGAAAAATCTTTGCGCACAAAGAAGATGCAAAAACGTGGCTCGCTGCAGTAGATTTCTCACCCGACTCGACTCGACTGGTGACTGGACTGTCCAACAGCACGGCCGCTGTTTGGGACATTGCAACCCGCAAACAAGTACAAACACTCTACCATGATGAGTGTGTAAGAGCAGCAAAATATTCACCGCAGGGTGATCGAATCGCGACAGCCACTCGTGAATACGTTCGAGTCTGGAACAGCAACGATGGTAGCTTACTCGTGGAAATCCCAGTGAAAGTGAACACAAGGAGCAACTCTGGTCTCGTCTGGTGCAACGACCAGCTCTTTGTCATATCCGACGAGAAAATCAAGGAATTCGAGGGATCAACTGGGTCACTAGTTTCGGAATGGCCAGTTGCCGATAGCGATAGGCCTGGGGACTCGTGCATTGCCATCCCGCAGCATGGCGAATTCATCGCGTACTCTGCAAACGATACGGTCACGATTTGTAACAGGTCGACGTACTCCTGCCAGTGGTGCGGTCAGGGTCTCATACACCACACGCAAGCCATATCCACGATCGCATTCTCCCCAGACGACCGGTTTCTGGCAATTAGCGGAGAGCCCGGGAAAATCACCATAAAAGAAGTCAAAGCCGTCCTGCTTTCATCCTCCTATACTGTGAGTGTCATGCATTTTACTGCGTATCAGGGTTATTTTACTGCCAATCACCTTTATTGTTTGTTGGACGTCATAACTGATTACCTCGTCTCTCAGCCACCATTCATCGACATCACCATTACTGCATTCAAGTGTTGGCAACGTGACCAGCTCGCAGACAGTGAGGCATCATTGACGGAAACAATCGCCAATTATCCGCACAAAAGACATTCCGCGCTTGCCAACCGAGCGCTCGTACGATCCCATTTACAACACTGGAACCTAGCGATCGACGACGCCGAGAACGTAAGTTTTCTTTTGTTCTCCCACACACGTATGCTGATTCTGAATGGCCCCAAGTCTATCAAGATTTGTCCATCCGTCATCGGCTACATCGCAAAAAGTGTTGCACTTATCGGCGGGGGAAAAAAGAGGGAAGGTTGCCAAGTGTTCGACCTGGCGTTCAGGCACTGTGATCGGGCGGAGGTCGATCTTCTCCTTTTGATCAAGGTGTGTCTTGCGCGCCGTCGAATTTAGTTATCCTCATGGTACCTGTTTATTTAGGCTGTCATCCTCTTCATCGCTGGAGAACATGTTGAGGCAGTAGCACGTGTTGGGGACCTCATCGCTACCGTAGACTTCAAGTCAATATGTTATACGGGGTATATGGTTCAGGCATGTGCATGATTCGCTGCCGCACAGCGAGTCCCACCACTGACCTTTCCAGCAGGCATACATGTATCTTCTCCTTGGAAACTTGTGTATGGAGAACGGTGACTATAAGGGTGCAATACAATTATTTGAGCGTGTACAATTTCAAATGCGATACTACGCAGAAGATGAACTTTCTACCATCTCATTGGTAAGCTGCTCAACAGCTATACTGGAATGTGTCGAAGTCGCTCACAACCTTTGACAGATATCTGGATGGAAATTTGTTGGTCTTGACGTCGTGATTAGACAGCGTCATTGTGAGGCCCTGTATTCTGCGCGTCGCACCAAGGACGCAGGCGACGCTCTTCTCAACCTGGTAAATACCATTGAGGAGGAGGCAGATTCGAGCCGACCCATCCTCACCGAGTGGATTTCTGGTGAGTTTATGCCCGACCTGCTTATTTCTATTTCTTGTTCGTTCGGAACTCCTGCAGATTTCACCCGCCGATGTCTCTCCGCTTCCGATAGTGACGCAACCCCACACTGTGACCTGCCGACGCCTCAGGCTACCCTCAATTCAGTGACCTTCACCGCAATCCTGAGGGAGTGGGCGAAGGCAACTATAGCGAGTCGCTCATGGCAAGACGCCTTAGTAGCCGCTGTCGACGTGAGTATATTCGTTTGCACGGATATGCCTCATAATCCTCACTCCTGGTTTGGAGTTCGTCACTCCGAGATTCGCCACTTATCGTGTCGTATGTGAACATTTGGAAACGACACGCATTACGGATGCGACCGAGTGTTTCCACCAAATGAAAAGTGAATTGGGACAGGTGACAGATAGCAAGCGGGCTAGATGGACTATCGGTGAGCGATCGTCTATGCACCATAAGGAACACCTATACAACTTCTCTGCCAGACTTCAAATCTCGATCCCGCAGACAGCTAGAGGATCGCGGGGATCTCAAGATGAGTGCTCGACAACATGATCAAGCCATCTCCCAATATTCTGCTGCACTTTCCCTCGATCCCACCGACCCACAAGCGCTGCTCGTTAAGCGGAGCAAGGCGTGCGCCAATTCGGGCTTCTGGAAGGATGCATTGAATGACGCGAATAAAGTACTTTATTGTCTTGTCTGAGATCGTCCTTGTTAATGTACATTAGATCATCACGGCCGACCCATCATCTCCATTGGGCTACGAGAGGAAGCATGCAGCTTTACGTGGTGCAGGATACTATGGCGATGCAATGGATGCATTCGAGACCATGCTCTCAAAGATGTCGCAATCATCTGATCCTGGGATCCGAGGTGAGTTTGACGACATCATACTGGTGTTTGTCCATTCATTCTGTCTTGTAAGAGCGTTCTCGCCGGTATGTCAACCCAGTGCAGACGGAGGCAACGATTCGCGGAGCCATTGAATGCGCCATTCGTGAATTGCCGCTAGTGCTTATTAACACCAACTCCGGTCGTCTTCTCGACAAGTCTAGGCAATTGTCCTCATTCGAATCACAACCAATTTTCCATGAGTTGGTCTCTTCAATGACCACAGACATCGATCATGCTCGTATTGAGCACGAAGTCGGGCAGTACTACCGTTACGCCACGTTTTCGCACAAGTGGGAAGACGACGAACCTCTGTTTGAAAAAGTCGTTCACGTTGTCGTGTATGACCTCGAGGAGTCTCTCACTCACGACAAACTCAAAATGTTCTGCAAGGTCGTGCGGGACGCCGGGTTGCATTGGGCATGGAGCGACACGTGTTGCATCAATAAAGCGGATCCCGCTGTGCTCCAAGAGGCCCTGGTCTCCATGTTCCAGTGGTACCAGCGCTCCACTATGACGCTCGTTCTACTCTGTGATATTTGTTCTCCGTCGCGACGCGGCGATCTCGTGAGGAGCATCTGGAATACTCGTACCTGGACATTCCAGGAATACCACGCGTCGAATGTGGTCCGATTCTACAACAAGGACTGGACGCTGTACAGGGACCTGGACATTCCGAACCACAAAGAATCGCCGGAGATCATTTCGGAGATGGAGGAGGCGACGGGCGTCTCAGCAAGGGCCTTGATGGCACTCCGACCAGGGTTGGAAGACATACGAGAGAAGCTCCGTCTGGCTTCGGCGCGGCAAACTACACGGGTGGAGGATGCAGCCTACTCGTTGCTTGGGATATTCTCTCTGTCATTGCCAGTTGTATATGGCGAGGGGAACAAGGCACTTGGGCGGCTGTTGGCCCAGCTACTCACGAGCTCGGGAGACACGAGCATCCTTGCATGGACTGGGAAATCCGGGAATTTTAACAGCTGCCTCCCAGCCAAGATTGCTGTCTTCGATCAGTTGCCAACTTCACACATTCCACTGGCCATCACAGATAGTGAAATGGCGATCATCACTTCCGGGTTGCGTGTTTCCTCGCTCAATCTCACCTTGGTCACGAAGTTGTATGACCGGCTCAATGAGCTCCGTGTGCCGTCGTTCGCAGGAAATCGTATGACCCTTCCATGCATTGTGTTCAAGCTTGGGCCATTATCGGTTTCTCGGGGCACGTCGGAACGAATTTTCCGTGCACAGACAGCTGCACTTGGGATCGTAGAGATCAAGACTGAGGTGGACCTTGCTCGGTTGGATCCTCTGTACCTTGTTCACCCTTGGATTGACTTTCTCCTCGACCGTCAGCCTGTCGGAAGTGTCATGGAGTCAACACCCAAGGAGGACTCAGACAATCAATCTTCTTCAACTGGCGAACCGCCTTCATTCTCTCATGCCTCCAGTGTCGCCTCAGCAGCCCCGCAAACAAAAACGGGGCGGCTCGCTTCTCGCTTTGGACTTTCGTTTGGACGGACGGTTACGCGCCTTGGAGAGGCAGCATCCCTTCAGCCTCCTTCAACTCTGGCAGAGACGGACAAACAGATGCACGCCCTCCAGGTCATCGCCCGACTTCGACAACCGTTCGGTGCGCTGTTGCTCACACCTAACCCTGGCAATGTGTCGGCGTACAGGAGGGTTGCTTCGGAAACTCTGATTACGGTGCAGGTAGAGGAAATCACGCCGGTGATATTGAACAAACTTATCAACTCCGTGCGAGTGCTGGACGTGCTTTAGTTCTATGATGCTCGCGCGTTCGCGTTTTTCCCTCCGTGGCTTTTGGCCTTTCGTTGTTACGTTGATAAACATTCGAGTCCGTCGTACTTGCGAACTCACGCTATTTTTCTGCTCCATTCCTCCCGTTTCACCTGCACCCCCTTTGCATTGCTCTTCGCAAGCTCGCTACGAAATCTCCGTTTACAACAAACCCTATATAATTGAAGTATCTTGCGGAGAATTGAACATTTGTGGACCGATCGATATCCCACTACTGGAACCTAAGATGTCACTAACTGTATCCAAGATGCCGATACTTTCGCCTTGCACTTGCCTATTCGCAGACGACGCAGACGGGACAGTCAGCAATCGGCCAGCGAGAAAAGGGTCGAGACGAAAACGCACCCAACTCAAGGATCACGTTCTTTGGTTCATTATGCTTACCACTCAGGTAGTTCTCGAAGGTGTTGCGCGTGCATATGTCATGATGCGCCTATGAATCCATTGCAGTACCAGGATAGTACGCCCCGCCGTTTCGCCATCAGTCGGGTACTTCATCGTGCGCCAGATGTGGTTTTTGGGGGCGGGTTGGATGCCCGCAGGCCACCCGCGTAGCCCACGCGACGCTCAACGCCAAAGCGACGTCCTCCCAACGGAGATCAAGCTAACCTAAACGCTTTCATTGTGGAGCAAGTCTTGGCGTGCCCCGATGGCAGTGCTGAAGCCAGTTGCATTCGCAAAAGAGGTCAAGCTTGAATTGCAAGGCAACGAACTAACGCGTTGTGGGATCGATGAGGTATTCGTCACCGGAACGGAGTGCATGGACACTCGCCGAGACATTCGGTTCCTTGCGTACGCGCTTGTATGCAGAAGTGCAGGGAAGAGGTCGGAGGCGGAATCTCAATGATGTGATCCTGGTGGTTCATTCTGTAAACGGTTTGAGTTGAGATCAGTCGAATAAACTACCTGTAGGCTGTGAACCAGGATGCCGAACGAACAGGATCAACTGGCGTCTGCCAGTGCCTCGTGGAGCAGGACATTTACCACCTCACATGCCCACCCGGAAGTCTTTGAAGCACGTAGGTCGTCGAGCATACAAATCCGATGTTGGGGGATTGGGGGCTCGGCCCGCGTACCAGTGTTCAAGTCGAAGAAGCACTGGAAAGTGGCAGTGAAAACGTGGTGAAGTGTCTATATCAAGAAATGGGATGAAATACAAGCAGCGAGGGCGGGCGTGCGAGCTACAGCTTGTTCGTCGATTCTCATCATTGCTCCGTGACAGTGTCGCTGATAACCTCGCCGTCAGCAACGATGGGTGCGTGCTGGCAAGTGGAGGCTGTATTTATGCTGACTGTTGGACAAGAACGTTCCTTGCCTATCGAAATCAACCTTGATGGCCACATACAAGCAGTGGCATTTACAACGAATGGCGAGTATCTTGTGAGCGGTGACTACTACGGAGTTCGAGTGTGGCGAGTGCAAGATGGGGAACTAGTGGCCACACTGGAACTTATGAATGGCGGTGTCAACTGTCTCGCTGTGTCCAGGGACGGCCGGTGGATCGCAGCAGGGATGTTTTTGGGCGGATTCATTGTGTGGGATGCAAAGACATACAAGAAAGTCTTTACCCACCGGCGTTCGGGCGACAGCCCATGGGATGGCTTTGCGGTTGATTTCTCGCCTGCCTCGTCTTGTCTCGTCTCTGCAGCAGGGAATGGTGCCCACATTTGGGACGTCGCCATGCGCAAACAAGTACTAACACTTCGCGACGACACCGGCAAGGGATTAACCACAGCGAAGTACTCGCCGCAAGGTGATCAAATCGCAACCGCCACTGTCCGTGAATCCGTTCGAGTCTGGGACAGCAAGGACGGCCACTTGCTCGTAGATATCCCAGTGAAAGCAACTCTGGAATGCAACTTTGGCCTCCACTGGTTCAGCGATCACCTCGTTGTCTTATCCGACGACGGGAAAATCAAGGAATTCAACGTGCCTTCCGGGTCACCAGTCTCGGAATGGCCAGTCCCCGATTGCAACACCTCCTCGTGTATTTCCCTCCCGCAACATGGCGAATTCATTGCATACGCTACAAATGATACTGTCACATTTCGGGACAGACGGTCGACACACGCCGTGCGCGGTCTAATCCATTCCACACAATCCATCTCCTCGATCGCATTCTCGCCAGACAACCAGTTTCTCGCAATTGGTGGAAAGCACGGGAACATCACCATAAAAAATCTCGAAGGCGTCCTCTTTCCATCGTATTGTGTTGTAAGTGTCGTGTATTTTACGGCGTATCAGAATGGCTTTACTGCAGGTCCACCCTTGATCTTCGTTCGACACCACAACTGATCATCTCGTTTCTCAGCTACCATTCACTGATATTCTCGACGCTGCGTTCGATGCCTGGAAACGTGACCAATTCACTGACAGCGAAGCATCATTGACTGAAGCAATCCCTAATTCGCGGTACAACTGTCATCTCGCGCTGGCCAACCGGGCACTCGTACGAACCCATTTGCAACATTGGGACACAGCGATCGATGATGCCAAAAAGGTTCGTCCTCGTTTACTCTCCCACAACCCCGTGCCCACTCCGAATTACGCCCAGTCCATCAACCTTTGTCCATCGGTCATCGGTCACATTGCAAAAAGTGTTGCGCTAATTGGTGGGGGAAAAAAGGCAGAGGGCTGTCGGGTGTTCGACTTGGCGTTTCCGTGGTGTCGTCCTATGGACACCAATCTTCTCCTTTTGATCAAGGTGTGTACCCACGCGGCCGACTTTGGTTAACTTCCAGTCTCTTTGTTTTCTTTAGGCTGTTGTCTTGTTCATGGCCGGAGAACGCGTCGATGCGATGTCGCGTGTTGGTGACGTCATCGCCACTGTGGACTCTAAGTCAATATGCTATACGGGAGATATGGTTCAGGCACGCGCACGATTTGCTGCAGTACAACGAGCACCACCACTGACCTGTCCAACAGGCATACATGTACCTTCTCCTTGGAAACTCGTGCATGGAGAATGGTGACTATAGCGGTGCAATACAATCTTTCGAACGCGCGAAGATCCGAATGGGACGTTACGTGGCCCCTGGGCCCGAACTTTCTAACATCTCATTGGTAGGCTGTCTAACGGCTGTACTGCAATGTATTGAAATCGCTCGCAACCTCTTACAGATATCTGGATGGAAATTTGACGGTGTCGACATCATGCTTGCACAGCGTCTTTGTGACGCCCTGTATGCAGCGGGTCGCACAAAGGACGCAGGCGATTATCTTCTTATCCTGGTAAATGCCTTTAGCAAAGAGGTCGATTTCAACAAACCCGTCATCACCCAGTGGATTTCTGGTGAGTTGATGCGGCCAACCCGTCTGTTTATCACTCATTCCAAACTTCCCCGCAGAATTCACCCACCGATGTCTCTCCGCTTCTGAAAGCGGTCGTTACGCAGCCTCAAACACAACTCGACCCAGTAGTGACCCGCAGGCGCTTCCGGATACACTTGATTCACTGACCTCCATACCACTCCTGAGGGAGTGGGCGAAAGCGACCTTGGCCACTCGCTCGTGGAAAGCCGCCTTGGTTGCCGCAGCCAGTGTGGGTATCTCCGTTTATTTTGATATCTATCGTGGACCTGACACCCTTGGGTTGTAGTTCACAGTTTCGAGATCGATGACCTATCGGGTCATATATGAACATCTTGAGACAATCAATCACGTACCGGGCGCTAATGAGTTTTTCCGCCCGATGGCAGGCGAGCTTGTAGCGCAGACAGCGGACGATGAGCAGATAGAGTGGGTCCTTGGTGAGTGGTCTCGCATACCGTGTGTTTACGTGTTAGCCTTTAAACGTCGTTACCCAGGGAAGCTAGAGTCCCTCGGAGATGCCGCCATGGGTACTCGACGCCATGATGATGCCATCTCCCACTATTCACTCGCGCTGTCCCTCCATCCGGCCGCACCCCAAAGCCTCTTTATCAAGCGAAGCAAGGCGTACATTGCTGGAGGCTTGTGGGATCAGGCATTGAATGACGCGAACAAGGTGAACCCTTTGTTTCGTGCAGGCTTATCCTTGCCAATAGATCATTGCTAGGTGATAATGTTCGATCCATTGGCCCCGTGGGGCTACGAGAGGAAGCATGCGGCTTTACATCAGGCAGGGGACTATGAAAATGCGATACATGCATTCGAAGAAATGCTCTCCAGGATGTCGCAATCACCTCACCCAGAGATTCGCGGTGAGGGCGTCGACACTACTCCGGTACACCTACTGATCTTGCCTCCCAGAGCAACACTGCCAGTACGTAAATCCAGGAGAGACAAGAGTGGCAATCCGGAAGGCTATTCAGGATGCCATTCGTGAATCACCACGCGTGCTCATCCACACTATCTCCGGCCGGCTCCAGAACAAATCAGAACAAGCTGCATCATTCGAATCGCTCCTGGTCTTTAAAAAGTTGATCTCCTCCATGACGACACACATCGACCATTCCTGCATCGAGCATGACGTTACACAGTATTATCGTTATGCGATGTTCTCGCATAAGTGGGAAGACAATGAACCTCTGTTCGATAAAGTCATACGCATCATGGTGTATGATCTCGAATCTACTCCTACTCATGACAAGCTTCAAATGTTCTGCAAGATTGTACGGGATGCCGGGTTGCATTGGGCATGGAGTGATACGTGCTGCATCAACAAAGCAGAT
>JBBPSA010000348.1:0-11000 GCA_038093355.1 Boletus calvinii | reverse complement strand
CATCAAGGACACGCTCGAGGGAACATTGCATCTCCCACCCCTCCGACAGCCACAAGTCCGCCGTCAGGTGATGCGAGTACTCGTCCGAGTCCTGATACCTCGGTCGCTCTCGCTAACGATGTCGACTCCGCTGCAGTGAAACAACTCTTTGAAGCGGCATCGAAAATTGGACTCGATCCTGCCGCTTTGAATGACTTGGTCACGCGCTCTACCTCCGTTTCTCGAGCGGCGGGTTGGGTATGGCCTGGAGGACCCCCCTCCGTATTTGGCAATACCCCTCTCACCCCCACCACACAGCCTCCTAGTACCTTGGATCGGAATCGCCCACCCCTACCCGCTGATAAGCACCCGAATGATGACGATCCATCCGGCAGCGCAGATGACAGAACTGTGAGAAAACTGTCTGTGCGGAAAGCGGGGGAGCCTGGTCAAATCCACCAGCACCCTCAGATTCCTGAGAACGCTGCCGTCATTCGAAGGACACTCATCTTCCCCTCGGAGTTTCGAAGTTCCAAGGTAGAGCTGAATCAGGCGAACCGAAAAGCAATAACGCGACGACACCGCCGCTCGGGTAGCGCGACTTCTGCTCAGTCGGCTCGTTCTGTACATGACAGGGCACCGACTCCGCCACCTCCGAAATCTAATGGTGGCCGCCGTTTCTCTACTGAGAGATCTCCTCCGGTGCCTGGCTTGACAGCCTCCATTGGTGCGCAGGCCGAGGCGCTCCTTCGAGCGCCCCCCTCGAATTCTACCGCTGAGAAACAAAATTCCGCGTATGATTCTCTGTGGGTAATTCTTACCCCATCGAACCGTGTCCTAATCTTTATTTGACCAGCTATGATATGTACTCTGGTGAGAGCAAACACACAAGTGCCGTAGTTGACGACACGGGAACGGAGCGTGACCCCGATGGCACGGCTGTTCAGGAGGGTCCTGCAGTCGAAGTAATCGAAATGGCCAATGGCGAGACTATCTGGTACGTCCTTGTCCGCTTTAGGCTTTATCGCGATTTATTTTTGCTTTCAGGCAGATTGTCAACGGCCTGAGGGATGATGATATCGATTCTTGGCACCCTAGTAGGACCAGCATGGGATCGGATCATTCAACGCGCGAAAACGGTGACGGTGTACAATTGCTCGTCAAGGAACACACCAGGTCGACATCAAAAGGTAGCAATCCTTCGATGAATACACGTAAAAGGTCCTCTCAGAGCAAGCACCGCCCTGAAACCAAGGCAAGTCACTGCCTTTGTCATGATTGCTATTGACCAACGTCCCGCGATCAGGTTTTTTATAGCTCTTCAGCGCAGATTGGTCGCCTTATAGAAAACCTTTCTCAAGGGATGGACGCCGGCTCCTTCAACTTTATCTTAAATCAACCTCCTGACCACTCCACTGCGAGTTCCTTCCACTCTGACGCCGATTCTCAATGGACTGTTGAAGAAAGATTGGAACATATGCTTGGCGCAATCAGAAAGTCCTGATTGCTGGATTTATTTTGTGGACATTTTTCCCTTGATGGTTTCTCATTGCATTCGTTTGCTTGATTACTGTTTACATTTACACCTATCATCCTCGCTATACCGGTATTCGTACAAACTATGGGATATAAATAAGTGGTATTATCGCATTTCCCGCCGATCTTAGATCACTCGGAATTCCAATCCAACCAGCGGTTGAGACTAAGCGCGAGAAGTACTTGAAGCAGAAATAATCCATCAGTGAAGTTGTACTCCAGGGTGCCATGGGCAGGGCCAATGGGCGTTGCCTGGGAGAAATAGCGATACACAGCAATTGGTGGGGTGTGGGGACCCGCATGTAGCTGAACACAAGGGGTGAGCCTCAGGAATAAACACTGCAAGGGCAGTCAACGATGGGTACCTGATAAGACTCGGGATCGTGATGAGATCGCCGCCATTCATAGAACCGGCCATCGGCAGCCTGGAAGCGGCGGGCGCTGAGTGGAATAAACGGTCAGCGTTGCTTCGAGGGTATGATTAGCTTGGCACTTACTTGGGGGAAGAGCCAGGGAGGACGAGGTGTTCCATTGGGAATTCCCTGTCACCGATGGTAGCTACACCGAGACTGTCGCCGTTCGTGTCCCAGTCAAACGAAGCGACGGGATGTCGGTCACTGCAAATCTGAATCGAGGGGGGTCAGCATGACGTACTGTACGTCTTAGGGCACGCACGCACCGTCGTACGCGTCGTGAATGGGGACAACATGGCGGTCTCGAATTCGAAGAAGACTGGCTTTGCGTCTTCCCCGATGACGATGCATCCGTCACGGGGGTCATCTCTGCCAGTGAAGTAAAGCTGGAAGTCGAAGCTAGGCATTGTGAGGGGGGCTGATGTCTAACCTCACGGAAAATGCATGCCTTCATATACGAAAAAAAATATCTGACTGAGGTGCGGTTCATGTTTCGGTCCCTGCTTGAAACGCTGCTCTCGTGACAACGAGTGCCGGACCACGGGCGGAATATACCTCTGATCGATCATGGCGTGCTTGTGTCTGGCCAAAAGTGCACCGATAGAGTAAGTGGAGATCTACTCAACAGAATCGGGAAAGTAATGTGGGCCTGAGTGGCCCATCAGCGCTAGTAAGTCCCGGCTTGCATGCCATTCGCCACTCGTCCGAGGTTTCGACTAGCCGATCAAATGTCAAATAACACTGCCAAAAAAGATTAACTGGTACTTCCCGAGAGCTTTCCGATTCTGGGCGCGAGACGGCGCCAATATTGATGGACTGAACAGCCAGTGAAGTTGCTCGGTTTTGCACGGTCTTCCACTGGGGCCTATTCACAGCTCTCTCGGAGAGTTATCATTCCAACAAGTATGTAAAAAGGGGGTCAAAAAAGCAGCCAGCGGCTTCACGTAATATGGATTGCCAAAAACGCCAGTAACTGTCAGCTCATGAGTTTACCTTCCAGAGTGGCCGCTTGCGCATTTTTCGAGTGACGTGAACAGCACTTCCACTCATGTGACCTCCACCAAATGCAAGCACCACTGTCTCCTCTGATCCATGCCCTCGTGCAATACCCCTTTTCCTCAGTTCTATAGCATCCTTTGCAAACTTGAAGCGACATTGATCGGAACCTGTGATAATAATGAATAATGAATCAAGAAATCGTGTCGCGGGGACGACTGTAGGCACCACAAACACGCACCAATTTGGAATGTAGGTGATTCCACAGCCGCCTTGAACATGTCGAAGGGTACGAGAGAAAATATCTGCAATAAGGTATCGCGACCGGAGTGCCCCTGCGACGGGCCAGATTCGGTTCCAGGGGATGAATATATTTCCAAGGTGTTGGGAAGCGTAACCACGAGGAAATGAAAGACATCTTCTCGTAGTCTGCGAGCGTATTCCCCAAACACCGACGTCAGAGATGGTTGGGGGGTGAGTGGCCCGTCCGGTGACAAAGGGATGCTGTCAATGAATTCGAGCCATTCAGTTATCGTTTCCACGCTGATGGATTGTCTGCAGGCTCCATATGCATAAGCACACAAATCCTCCATCCCACCAAGCAAACACCCAGCCGCGAGCACGCCTCGTGCATTCTCGGGCCGAATTAGATTGATGGAAACGGAAGAATAAAGGTATCCCAACGCTAAGAAGGTCGGTTATCAACGATTAAGAGACTGCTGATGCATCAAAGCAGTACCTATTGCGAAGCCCTGTGAATGTAATAAATCAGCATCAAAGTTAATGGTTGTGAATAAAGGCTCCGCCCAATACGGCCTCCGAGGTGGCGGGTGTAATAACAAGGGTAGCCGGTCTTCAAATACGAGCGTTTGCAGACACGGTCGACTTCTACCCAGCCGCTAGCCACGCACGGTGGCGGAAATGAACGGAGACAGAAAACATACCTCGTGCGTGACCTCAGGTTCATGATCAAGCTGCACGTATATTACACGTTGCCCTCCTGTTTGTGGAGAGGTGGACATTAAGTGGGCAAGAAATGGAGAACGAGACAAAATTATCGCGTGGAGGCGGTAGGAATTTTGATGAATGTGCTGACTTCAGTTCAGTGACAGCTGGAATGTACCGGGACGATATTTACTCACAAGGATCGTATCTGCGTAATTCTAACATTATGTGGGGTCAGCGGACATTTTGGATGAAGAGACAGGTACCCACACCGGTCTGAAAGCCAGCGTGATACAAATGGTTTACAATCTCTTCATTGTGCAATTGATACGGTGTACTGGAGTGATACCGAGTTGATCGGGGGTTGATACATGGACAGAAACGGGGTACTCACTGAGAATATCCGTTAGATACGAGGACTGGAGATACAACGGAGACATTTGCATCATCGCCATAGGTGAGGTCAGATTGATTGGAGATGGATGTTGCCGAGCCATTAGTTGGAGTGTGACCGTTTAAACCGATGCAAGAAGAAGAGGAAGCGGAATTCATGATGACACGCTCGACACACGACTGACGTTGTTACTAGCCACTCGGTGTCACTTGCGCAAAAGTCAAACAAAAAGATGCGCTCATCGACGCGTCACGTCCACCCGTGTGACATCACAGTCACGGGCAAGTAGTCAGGAGCAACGGTCAAAACTAAGTACTACTTGGTCCTGAGAGCGAACACCACGCTGTAAACGCATTGAAATCCATCACGGTTCCAAAACCTTGTTCGTCCCCAATCGTAGAAACGAAATGAGTCATAAGATTATTCCTAATTCCGTGCTTCTCTGCCTCTGGTCCACAGATAACCGGGTAAGGCGGCGGTTTGGCAACATACCGGGGTTCCTCGGGTACATTCGTCCCGGAAACTTGAAGCTTTATCGATATTAATGGAGGGAAATAATACATGCCCGTGGAATAGGGGGCTCACCATGTGAGATCTATCCGATGCAAAGTTATCAAGATATACATCACCAGGGATCACCCTAAAGCGGCTAATCAAATATTGCGTTTGCTACCGAGGTAACCTTGTTAGATTTATCCTCACCTCTGATACTGCAACGGTGTGTCGGTGCCCAGTGGGAAGGTCTGGTCGACATATTCTAGACAACAAGATCCGGAATGATCTTGCGAAAGGAACAAACCGGGACGTATCTTACGTACCATTCCAGTGGCATGGGATAGGGAGACAGGTGTCGAGATCATAGATCCAAGTACCTCCCGGCCCTCTGATCAGACAGCAATGCTGCGATTGGCTGTGCACTTGTGCCAGTGGGCGCTCGCGCAGCGCCAAAACGACGTGATAATCCCATATTGTAGCCGTGTCTCTGGATAATCCCGCCCGCTGATCCCACAATGCCACCTGTGTGATAAACTCAGAAATCCTGACATATGAGTCGTCCTTCATATTAGTCACCGTTCTCGTCGGATTGGAGATAAATACAGAAAAAACATCCCACATCTGCTGGCCCCCCGGTGGAGTTAGGAAGCGTTTTATAAGCCAATAAATGTTCTCTTCGCAATAACAACTGGTGTACACGCTGTTGCCGCAATCAGGGAGTGTGGAAGCAGATTCCATGACCGGAAATTCACACTCCGCTCTCCAATGGGTCTAACTACTAGTAGTATTGGCAAGGCCATGTGGTCTTTGCGGTGTGAATGTAGGTCTTGGTAATGACTGAACTCTGTTGTGGATCGGAACCGGACATGCTGCTACTGGCAAGAAACACCACATTATCATTCGTCCTGACCAATCCATGCCGATAATACGGAAGTTCTGTCAAAGACTACAGGTGATGGCACTTAACCGAAATCCGGCACGGCATATTGCACCTTCTCTTGGGAGACGGCTTCCGCTCAATGACGCTCCAAAACCTTGAATTCTCGCGGTGCGCGGAGAAACACGGCTTGAAAGTATACTCTGGCAACGCTAATTTGTCTCGTCATTGGGGTAAACACTGCATCATGGTCACAGGCACCAACCGGTGTGCCTGATGTAACCCCTACGGTTCATGAAATCATCAAGACAATCTCTCCCCAAGAAGACCTCGGGCTACATTCGCTTTAGCTATCGCGTCTGAGAAATCGTATCGTCTCACCCGCTCCCAGCTATTTCCAATGCAATTCAGTAGGCACACTTTCATAATGACGCGCTTGACACGGCGAGAACACCCATGATCTCCGGGTAGGTTCATGTATCCGCGCTTTTGGCTGACGGCGGCTGCGGACCGGGAGTCAGCTGGATATCACCGAAGATAACCAATTTACTCTTGCATCGAAATTCAATGCCCAACTGCATGCGTCCCTCTGATTTATTGGTGGGGTCAGTATTGGACAGTCAAGTCGGTAATGCGGTGGATTCTAGAAGCCGGGCCTCATGGAAGTGCTCTGAGACCTGAACTATCATAAACGAGAAGAAAGTATATCTTCTCTGTGGAGATCTGCACAACCGGTTGTTACGTTGTCATCAAATATTGATGTTTGGATGTCCTTCGTAGGCAGTGTGAGCCCTGGACCGGATATCATTATGCAGGGTTCTCCAGTTAATTCTGTCAGGCCGGCGAAGGCTGTTGGAAGAGATCCGGAATGAAGGCGGGAATATACTTGGAGTATACGAGGAAACCTCTGGGCACAGGATGACATCGACCGCAAGGTTTGATATCAATGGAGTATTTACACACATCGATGATACGTCCTCATCGGCTCCAGTGTTTGGAGTCCGACTTGACATAGAGAGTCAAAGGCAACAAAGCACGGTGCAGTGAGGATGGTTGACAGTATGCGAAACCTGTGAAAACATTGTAGCTGAATAATGATGGTCGCATCCTAGGGTGTATCCATGATCAAGCAGGCGGCACTCCCTAACTGCCGGCGGGCGTCATGATAATCTACATCATGAGCTGCATGGGATTGGTCAGTGAAAATTCGTCAGGGACGCAGAGGCAAGCTTCAAGCCCCGACAGGACGGTTGGAACTCACAATCTTCGACTTCCCCCCATCTCTCTATCTGACTTGCCACCTCGACTTGAGCTGCAAGAGCTGCCTGCTCTGCGGTCAAATGGCGCTTGACGAGGGCCAAGGCAACGAGGAATGATTTTGTGACATAGGTGGCCCGCTCCATGGCTTCAGAAGAAAGCATGCTTACTCTGTTAATTCAGATTTGAAGGCCATGACGCACCTGCCAGTTCCCAGGGGTCCATCTGCGTCAAGACATTGCCAAGAATCTGTCGCGTTCGCTCGGGTTGCGAGTGAAACAAGATGGATCGGTGAACATGTATTTCGATATCAAAGGTACTTATGGCCCATTCTAGAAGTGGGTCCCAGTGCTCTTTCTGCAGTTTGACGAGTGGCTCGGGATCGTCGTGATGAAAACTAAGTATCATGTAAGTACCATCCGTTCCGTCGTGTATTAACGTACCAAATAGTGTCAGTGTCTAGATAGTTTAACAGTGCCTCTCGAACACCTAAACGAGTTTCCTCGTCACGCAGAGTGTCGATAGCTCTGGATGCGACGGACGTCTAAAAAGTTTGCAACTCCTTCTCTACACTGAACGAGATTACCTACCATTGGTAGTGCGTGTGGCTTCAACAGGGTTTCCTGGTTTTCCCATTCATTGGCAATGAGCGTAGCCACCAAACGCTTGTTCTCCGGCAACAACAGCGTGTGCCCGGATGGCGTCTTCAACGCACGCTTGTCCAATGTGACGGCAATCCCATCCGCCCTAGTATTAATACCGACAGTCTTCCAAAAACGCTTTAGCGTTTTCTCCGCACCTGGGGATGAACTTGAGCCCAAGCTACTAGATCAAATATGACGCACGGTTGGTTTCCGAAACTACTGGGTCTTCTTGAGGCGTGGTGGCATATTTTCGAGAGGCGAATGCTGGTGCAGGCGCCCAAGCTATCCGAGCAGACGTCCGAGAAACGAAGTTTGGCCTAATCCAACAGAACACTGTACGGTGGGACATGTTCGTATTTTTTGGTGGAGACGCGAAAAAACCTGATTAGTGAGCACGTGGGCAACTGGTGTGACGTCACGTGTAGGAGGGGTAATACTAATAGAGTGCCTTGACTTCAACTACTACTGCCAATGAAACGGAAGGGACTTTCTAGTACAGACAAACAACCCCGGATTTCCTCCTTTTTCGCGCAACAGTCGCCTGTTCATTCCCAGAATACCACGATCGACTTGACACTCGAGGATCCAGAAGTCGACGAACAACTACCTATCAAGAAGTTGAAGGTCGAAAAGGGTAATTCCCTCGCTGAACAGTGGCGTTTCGACAGCACGCGACAGCCTTCCAACAAAAGACCCACCGCACGGGATGAGGTCGATAAAAAGAGGCGTCATGAGGAATTCAAACGCGTCCTGCTCGCAGGGGATAGCAGCTTTGCGCCTCACCAAGAAAAGGGAGCTCCGTCATCTGAGGACGAGTCTTTCCAGGATCAAGATGATGCTCCCGAGTCTGATGTCTCGGACCAAGCTTTCAAGAACCTCAAGGAAATATTCTCTCACAAGTCGAGCAAAGCGAAGGGTAAAACACGGCTCACATCTTCCGTGCAAGATAAAGGAACGTCGGAAGGGCTTGGGCCCAGCGGACAGCTGTACACACCGGCCGAATTACAGGCAAGCTTGGCTGGTTGTTCGCACGTCGCTTTTAATAATGTTCTCGTTCAATCTTAGTCGTTAAAATTTATCAAGGATAACCCCGGGGTGGTGTTGATGATCGAATTGGGCTATAAATACTATTTCTACGAAGAGAGCGCTTCGGTGTGTTATTCTTGCTCATTCGAGTAACAACCTTGTTTATTCTCGTCATAAGATCGCCAGCCAGGAACTAGGCATCGTTGCATACCGTCGCCGCAATCTGCTGACTGCTTCAATCCCAGTTCACCGTCGTGACGTACATCTCAAAAAGTTAGTCCTTGACCACCTCACTCTCAACGAGCCTTACATGGGATCAGGCTTCTTTCGCAAGGGCACAAAGTCGGAATTGTCGAACAGATCGAGACCGCAGCACTCAAAAAAGCCAGCGAAACAAGGAACACGCTGTTCGAAAGAAGGCTGACTCATTTGTATACGGCAACGACGTGAGGCGATGCAGAGCATTCATTTTTGCGAGTGGTGACAAATACTCACAGATATGTTGATGAGCTTGAATCCGTTGACGATCTGGACAAGCACGCGGCACCGCCTCTCGTTTGCTTCATGGAAACCCTCGCAAGCGGCGCTGCTTCCTCGGATCACGTGTCAATCAGCATGATTGCTATTACACCCAGTACGGGAGATGTTATTTGGGATGAATTTGACGGCAAGTTCAGGCACATCTAATTTTCTTTATTTTCACGCGGAACGGGCTAGATACCATCATGCGTTCTGAGCTTGAGGTCAGTTAGTATGTTCTTGCACTGATCGCGCCTTACGGAGATTTAGACCCGGCTTGTGCACACTCGACCGGCTGAGCTACTCCTTCCGGAACAGGGTCTGAGTAAGCTCACCGAGAAGGTGCTACGCCATTTTTCTGGGTCAATATTTTCTTTATTTCCCCCTTATAAGGCTAAATTTGACCATCCAGGTCTATCCAGAGCGGACAGAAAATACGGATCGAGCGCTGCAAGAATAGGATGGAATTCTCTGTTGCGTTTGATTTTGTGACAGAATTTTATTCTGACAAAACGAAAACCAATTCTAATGATCTTTTAATGGGTGAGTTATCCCTTACATCGATGGAGAGGACTTGTCAGTGATACTTCACAGATGGTATACTTGGAGTCATCGCGAGTCTCCCCCAACAGGTTGTAATTGCCCTGGCGCATACCATCCACTACCTATCGTCATTTCGCATTGCAGATGCTTTCCTCGGTGCTAGGTTTTTCACGAAATTCACCGATAGGATGCACATGCTTCTGAATGCCACTACGCTAGCGAATTTGTTCGTCCCTCAACCATCGTTAAGATCAATTTTGACTGGGTCTTGTAGGGAAGTATATCAAAATCAGACGGACTATACTGCCAGGGGATCTCTGATTTGGGTGCTCGATCGCACAACTACCAAATTCGGTGCAAGGCTGTTGAAGAGTTGGGTCGGCCGACCACTCACCGACAAGCGGTTGGTCTTCAGATTGTATCTGTTCAATCGGGGTGACCATATGGACCTCTAGGCTGCTCCAAGAAAGGATAGATGCCATCGAGGAAATGGTTACCAGTTCATCGGAAAAGCTTGTTGCCCTTCGACAAGCCTTGAAGAAGCTGCCTGACCTTGCCAAAGGGTTGTGTCGCATTCAGTACGGCAAGGTCAGACTTTCCAGACCCCCAGCCCTTGATCAACCGGTTCAATTATTTTCGTAGTGTTCCCCCCAAGAACTTGCCATCTTGCTGCCTGCGTTAAATAGAGTCGCCACGGCATTCGATGGCTTCGAAGAGGGTTCATTGGGAGACTTCCGCTCCAAATTGTTGAATGAGATAGTCCTTTCTTTACCGAAACTCAAATCCCCAGTCCGGGAGTATCTCAGCGCAATTTCACTCAAGAATGCTGCTGAAGGGAGGAAGGAATTTTTGTGGACAGATACGCAGCGATTCCCGAGGCTCTCAGAATTTTCGTTAGTAGGTATTTGTTGCCTCCCACTCATCCAAACGTTAATACCTGAGTTGCATAGATGATTCAAACCGTTGAAACTGAGCTCCAAGAGGAACTGAAGCGAAGTATAGTCTCTTTTCCCTTGGTGTAATTCACGCACTGATTCAAATGGAGTCCGCAAAATTCTTAGAATGCCGTCTCTCCAGTGGACTAGTGTGCTGGGGATTGAAGTGCGTCACATATCTCACGATTTATGCAGGTGCCTAATATCGCTTAGTTCCTTGTGGAGCTCAAGAAGTCCGAAAACAGAGATCATCCAGTGAGCTGGGATTTGATTTCAAGGTAAATACCCACGTATACAAACAAACTCGTCCTCATAGTCAATTTCAGTACTAAGTACTACAGGCGATACCATACTCCTGAAGTCAAAAACCTGATCCAGGAGCGGGCGAGATATAAGGAGTCACTTGCTGCGGAAGCGAACAAGGCGTATAGCGCCTTTCTA
>JBBPSA010000347.1:0-11010 GCA_038093355.1 Boletus calvinii | reverse complement strand
TAACCCGAATTCATATCCGGGAAACCGAATAGTGGCGCGTTGATAAAGGGCCCGTGTCGTCACAAATTCCAATACAAAAAACCTTCCCGAGGGTTCATAACGGCCAAGACTCCCCACTCCTTCTGAACCTCTCAGTGGAATCTTTGTTTTACACCTGATTATCATGCGTTACCCATCCTTACTCGTCTATATCACATTATACCTCGGTTTTACTGCGGCAGGAGCAATGGCGATTGATGGTACGAGTTTTGATACCGCCAACGAACTTGCTGCTGAATATTTGCGATTGTATAAATAGTGGACGAGGGGGTCACCTTCGGCGATGCTGACGTTAACTTGGAATTGATGGTGGGTTGAACAACCCCCCAGGATTCATTCCACTGCGTCTGGAATTGTAAGTCACCCAATAGGATTAGATATCTTGTCCGTCTGACCCTTGCACTCAGTTGAACTATGTTTTCCCGGGCCGAGCTCGCTATGCATTAGTTTGAGTCGTCGTGGTTAGCGGAAGGGTACTTGCAGGAGGGGGACATGACGCTGCTGCTAAAAACTTTTTTTTTCTGTCCATAGTATATTTGTTCTTAAATGGTCTACTCACGAGTCATTGAAAGTGCACATGGAGTTGCTTTTGGCTGAATGATATGTCAATGGTTTATTTCGTTCAACCTCTGGCGGTTGATATTGTCGTCAAATGACCGTGTTCTCCATTGCATCGTAGGATCCAGAGGTATGGCTTAAGAAGCGAGATAAACAAGATAAACATGGAGTCTTCATATCCAAGAGAAAAAAAATTCGAATATACCTCAGTAACCGGGATCGTACGTCGTGATATCCATCTATGTAATCTAGTTGAGAAAATCAAAAGACTCTATTGCATATAGACAGCCATCCAGCGAGCGAGGTATTATGCATAGCGAGAAGGAGAAACACGACTGCCTGCACGACGATGGGTGGCCGTTTACTTGCCACCGGACGTGCCGAGACCCATCGACGCCTTGAAAGTATCATAGATCCACCATTGGAAGCCTGGACACGAGTGTTAGACCGACGTGTGCTGTCGAGTGCCATGAATGATACTCACCAGTCAAGGTACCGATCATGATCACACGAGTACCGAGACCCTTGGTAGCAAGGGCAACTGCGCCCGTCTCCGATGCGATCTGACCGATGCTCTTGCCCTTGTTCGCAGGTTTGCCCATGAGCGACACGATTGAATCAGCAGGATGTGATACGAGAGCACAAACGACACCAGCAAGGTAGCCAGAGGCAAAGGTAACACCAAGCTGAGTCGTCTTGGAGTAACTCTCCTTGGGCTCCGTAAAGTAGTGTGTGTAGAACAATTGCACGATCTTCTCAAAGAAGAAGAACTTGGCCATCGTGTAGGGGATCTAGACGAACGCGGTCGGGTTGAGTACCCGGAACTCAGTGGGGCCTGCTATATGTGCTGACCTGACGTGACCAAAGAGGAACGATCGAGCCAAACGGATACCGCGTATCAATCTTGTTCTTGCGCATCTCGCTGAGCGCAGCGCCAAACGCAGTCGGGAACGTGCCGCTCGGACTGGTCTGAATCTTGACCTTTGTCATTTCCAACGGACAGAGTGCGATATCGGCAAAGACTTCGGCCGAAGCAGAACCGGCGAGCCAGATCGCGGGCTTGTACTGGTTGGACAACTCTTCGCCCGCCAGGTTCATGTACGTGTCCTTGAATACTTCGTAGAGACCGTATTTGAACAAGCCCTGGAGGGAGTATCCGACCAAGGTGGGGCCAAAGCCTTTCCAGATGCCAGTTTGACCCTCCTCACGAACGAGGGTGGCGAGACCAGAGGTGAGGCCTTTGTATTTGGCAGGGTCCACCTAGCGGGGCTCGGCTGAGAGACGGTCATAAGGAATCGCTGAAATTGGACGTACCTGCATGTTACATTTGGCCACATCAAGTGGTGTGATACCAGCATGCGTGAGCCCGCAAGCGAGAGCACCGCCG
Organism: Boletus calvinii; assembly: GCA_038093355.1. Classification (NCBI taxonomy): domain Eukaryota; kingdom Fungi; phylum Basidiomycota; class Agaricomycetes; order Boletales; family Boletaceae; genus Boletus; species Boletus calvinii. The sequence goes on along the minus strand of JBBPSA010000347.1, from coordinate 9,026 downwards.
AGCATGCACTTGGCGTAGTAGGAAGAGTCATGGGGTACGGGGCCAAGGTATCTATCAAAACGAACCTCAGCGGCTGTACCAGAATTTAAAGCGACCAAAAAAAAGACTACCTTGCATCCCACTTTCCAGACGGTGCCAAGTGTGCCATGGTAATGAGTTTGGGAGGTCTTAAGTGGAAAGGACTGGACCGGGGAGGTCGTTATAAGAGTGTGGAAAAGCGAGTTCGCTGAAAGCCACTTTTGCGGATTTCGAGCACAGCAAATAGCCGACCACAATACGCACGACCCGCGGCTTGAATCGGAACGGCAACTTGAGCACTCCGAATGGGCCCTACAGAAGCTGTTTCTTTGATAAAGGCTGACACAGGTTACGACTTGAAACGACGTCTGACTAGAACTATACTGACTAGGATATTATTGCAGAGGTACGTTACTGGCCACCTTTATTCCGCACCATACAGTCACAATACCATTCAAGCTGCTAAAGTGCTGCTTCTCGTCAGTACATCTTCCACCGGAGTAACACTGTTCCGATGCAACATCGTCATCATCCTGACTAGCTGCATTACTAATGCGACATGTCATCTATGTATGCTTAGTGCAAAGTGATGACGACGTGGACACACGGCGTTGCATCACCTGACCAACGTGCCAGCAGAAAAGAAATTCATCGCCAGTAAGTAAACCAACCCGTCAATCCATGGAGTTACATATCAAAAAGTAAAGGTGCGTCATGTTTATATTATACGAGACGCAAGGCTGTCCGACCCTGTCCCTTAGAGTGCATGGCATCTCACATTGGCCAACCAGTAGGTGCCAATCATCTTCACCTGCCAGCACCCAGCGCTCTAATTCTCTCTAATTGTCTGTACTGGGTTTCTATCACCCCCTATCACCGAGGTCAGGATCCTCATCATCTGGGATATATGTGGAGGCGAGAAGAAGTCTGGCGATGATTTTGGGCGTTAAGAAGCCCTCTTCTCGGTGAAAACTGACGACGCTGAGTATACACTATTAACGCAAACGTGAATGCCCGCGGGAACGACAGAACAAGGTACGACTTATCCTGTCACGGTCCCGTTGGATTACTCGATCACGGAGATCGTGGAGTGGCTTGACGGTTTTCCTGTCTTCGCCTATCTGCAGTATGTGAATGCGGAACATGTGCGCGGGGATAGATCCTCTGTTGAGTTTATGACAAAAGTAGATCATGGCGTCGAGAAGCTCTTGGGTCTCACCTAGTTGGTCTCATTGGTCGGGTCCGTCTCCGTCTCGATCTCGAGAATAGATTGCTTACTCGCAATACTGTCCGTGATGATTAGGAGGACAACAGGTATCGACGTTTCATGAATTAGTAGAGGGCTTTCTTCGAATACCTGGGCCACCTTTGCAGCCATCAACAGGGCATAACATGCCCACTGGTACCACGTGATGCAGTACATCTCCACAGCGGGGTAATACTGTTCCGATGCAACATCGCCATCATCCTAACTAGCTTTGTAAGTTACTGTGTCAACGGATGGTCGGCACAGACCTTACTTGCACAGTGCGAGCGAATACTACCAATCGTACGCTCCGAATGGGCCCTACAAGGCTGACACTGGTTACAAACGACGTCTGACTAGAACTGTACTGATTTGGACACTTTGCGAAAGATGACCACCGGGCTTAGTATCATCCGTACAGTTGACTCATCGCGGCGATGTCAATTACATCCAAGTTCCAACAGCGTCTATGTCATCTAGTGTGCCAAATCATTCAAGCTCAGTACACCTCCCAGGGGGGCAACACCGCCATCATCCTGACTAGCTGTGTAAGTTACTAATGTAGCATGAGCGTTGCTTCACCTGACCGCTTGCAGAAAAGAAACTCATCGCCAGCAAAACAACTCGTCAATTGGGGTTATCCTTACAGTGAGACGTAGGTGTGCGCCAAGTCTAAATTGTACCATCCTCCGAGTCCCTGGCCAAGCCAAGCTGTCCCTTGGAGTTCATGTGTGTCCTACATAGCCCATGTGGGTATCAGGCAGTCCCCATTGCTCTAATTCCCTCCAATGATCTGTACTGAGCTTCTGTCATCTCTTGTGATTGCCTCTCACCGAGACAAGGATCCTCATCATCCGGGATATGTACGGAGTTGAGAAGGAGCTTTATGATGTTTTCGGCATCAAGAAGCCCTCTTCCTCGGTGAAAACTGACCACGTTGAATATACGCTATCAACACCAAAGATGAATGCCCGCAGGAACAACATAACAAGAAGGACTTGCCCTGTCATGGCCTTGTTGGGTCACTCGATCACGGAAATCGTGGAGTGGCTTGATAGCATTCCTATCCCCACCCATCTGCAGTATGCGAACGCGGAACATGTGGGAGATATGCTTCTCTGTGAGCGTCTGGCGCAATTTGATCATGACATCGTCAAGCTCTTGCGTATGACCTAGTTGGGTCCCATTGGTTAGGTCTGTCTCGGTCCTGATCCCAAGGATGGGTTGCTTACTCGCAATACCACCGTCCGTGATGATTAAGAAGAGGACAGGTCTCGGAGCAGGCGTTTCATGAGTCAGTGGAAGGCTCTCTTCGAACACCTGAGACACCTTTTCAACCATGAGTTTTAATTTTTCGCCTGGACGTGATGTCAATGTTACAAAAAATGCAGGCGTTAGCTGAGGCCGAACTAGCCTTCCCAAGTGGTGACGGAATCGAAGACTAACTCGAGTTCCTCCCTAGTCTAAGATTGATGACTCAAACACCATGAAGTCAGAGATGCGAGCAATACCTCACCTTCAAGACACAGGGCTGAGATTGTGCATGATGTAAAAACCTTAAATTCATCCCGTCCCATTTTTCATCTGGAGGTGGACTATCAACATTGATCCGTCTGAGAGCCTCTCGTGTTTGTGACGATGGATCATATAAAGACAGCCTATCGGCAATCCCATCGGGAACCGCTTGTGTTTGCGACCATAAATCATATAAAGAGAGTATATCAGCAATCCCTGTGAGAGCGTCTCGTGTTTGTATCCATGAGCTTATCATCTAAGTATATCCACGGCTGGTGAGCCACGAAACCACTGATCAACGAGGGCAACTCACTGAAGCGGTGTCGTCGATCAAGGTGAAGCATTTAGATCGACTGGAGGCTAACGTGAAGGTGTGCTCGCTAGCTGATTCGCGACGAAAACATACGCCAGGTACTTGAACTGGACGATTTTACGTTTGAAGATAACGTCACGTGGATCAATCGGCGGCCCGGGCGGGTCCGAGTCGTTGTAATCATCTCTCCCTCCCGTCTCGTTGGGTACATTTCTGTTCAAGAGGAGCTTCGTAAGGCGCATGCTGGAGGTAACAAAAAGCGAAGCTCACGCAGGCTGGTCATCCTGAAGATCAAGCGATGGAGACGAATTAAGAGGGCTTGAGATCGCTGTTGTCGACGCGCTGTTACCCTACGGAACTCGACATATCAGTATTCGGTCGAATCGCCGCATCAACGGGCACTACCACGTCACTGGAAGCTTCGGGTTGGTGCATGTGTGGGTACAGGAAAGAATCTAGCAATCACTGGCAACGACGGAGCACTTCCTGGCAGACAGGCTGAGTTGAAAGCAGTGGGTCTCAAGAAGGATATGCACACCAAGATACGTGTTCAACTCGTACTAGTATGGCACTATCGGGGTTTAAATTTTGGGTGCGCTCTAGTGTGTTGGACCTGAACGTGTTGCCACCAAATACCTCGGAATCATAACAAGACGTTCTCAACTTGTCGAATTTGGATGCACTGGTTACTCCCTCCTCGGAGTTGGAGGTCCATCTCCATTTTACGAGGGCGCGTAAAGTATGTACCGGCATTCTAGCCCAACACGGGTCGATTTTGGATGGTGGAGTGATTGCATCCATTTGTGACTGCCCCCACATGCTGTTTCACCATGGTGGTGCCAGACCCTCGAACTTCTGGCACGAGGAATCAGGGGATCAGTCAATCAGTCAAGAACCCACCACACGGCAACGAGGCTCCAAAAACGCATGAGGACAAACGTTCTCCGATTGATTGTAGTGACAGGGCAATTGAATGCGAGGTGCGTGTTCAAGTTTGCCTGCTGGGCATAATGAGGCACTCACGCTCATTTAACTAGGATTGAAATGCAATACTTGCGCCGATATTTCGCCCCTTGTTCACTTCCCGTCGCGATTCTGGAAGGAGGCGTCGCAGTGCTGGGGGGCTGAGTGGTGAGTCCAAGAATATGCGTAGAGTTATTTCCAAGCGTGGGGTCGCGGCGGTTCAGCTCTTTGCTTTACAAATGGCGAGCTTGATGATCAGTGGTACACGGGTCGGTTAATTGTCTTTAACCAGCCCTCAACTCACATATATATTGAGTTTAATATATATCGCCTTTTGGAAAGCGTTTGCGACCCCCTTTCGCCTTACTTGGAGCAGCGTTCTTCCATTCTTCCCCTGATACCAACCTGACGCGCCAGAGCCTCAAACGTGCGCGTGAAGTGTCACCGTAGTGACTCCGCGCCAGCCATGAACGTGAGTGTTCGTCTCCTACGGTTAATCGGTGCACTGAGACTATACATCTGGGGGACATCAGCCGGACCGAAGGCGTTACAGACGGGACATCGAAAGATATGTCAATGACTTTGTTCTCAAGAAGTATGAGAAGAGGATGCCGCTCAGGCTCATAGACACGTATACCGGGCTCGTCCTCACGCGATCAGAAATCACCTCGCTTCTCAAAAAGAGGGAAGAATACCACACAAGACTTGAACACGTATGGCAAGCTACACACGGAGTCGAACACCAATCTCAGCTCCCCCTGCATCTCAGCTGTCTGCAGGCATTCGTCGCAGAGTACATGGCATTTGCCATGTTCTCCCACAGGTGGGGGCCTGGCGAAACTACCCTCGCCGACGTCAGAGAAGCGACCGGTGGTATCTACTCCATTGTCCAGGCTCCTAGTCACCTTCCCGATGAGGAGGCCAGAAACTTTCGGGCAGGTGCAAGGAAGCTCCAAGAATTTTGTTGCACAGCGGCCAAGTGCGGCTTTCGCTGGGCATGGGCCGATACATGCTGTATGGATAATCAGGTTTATGGCGAGAAATCGGAATCCATCAACTCCATGTTCCAATGGTATCGCAACAGTGATCTGACCATCGTTTATCTTGGGGACGTTGAGGATGTCCCAGAAGGCCGGTTGTGGGCGGTAGACGGTCATGGATGGTTAGATGATTCGGAGATCCGGTCTCCTCTTCCCACTTTCTATCCATATTCAAACTCTACCAACGTGATAACTCTCCGTGACTGCGGCCTCCCACTCCAATCTTTGTGGCCGGATACGCAAGTCAACGACGAGGCATTGGAAGTCCATCTCAGATCTATCTTCCACAGCCTTCTCGGAGAGGAAGCTCGCGGTATATCGCGCAACCTACCAGTTTGGCTCACAAGAGGCTGGACGTTGCAAGAGCTGCTCGCATCGAAACGTGTTCGGTTCTACAGCAAGGACTGGAGGTTACTAGAGGAAGCCGATGATCACCCCATTTCCAGAGAAGAGAATGATATTTCCATCCCTTCGTTCAAGCCTAGAGCTCGGCTCGTGGATCATCGCGTTAACTCCATCTGGTGCAAGGTACTAGAGAACTCAACTGGCATTTCTCGGCAAAATTTGACCAAGTTTGAGCCCGGGACGAGGGACGTTAGGTCAAGGTTGCAGTGGGCGGCGAGAAGGACGACAACGGAAGTGGAAGACATGGCATACTGTCTTCTTGGTATCTTCGACATCACCTTGCCAGCCGCGTATGGGGAAGGTGACCGCGCATTCATCCGCCTACAAGAGGAGCTCATGAAACGCACCAATGACACGTCGCTCTTTGACTGGTGTGGACATCGTTCTCCTGTTAACTCTTTCCTCGCGCATGGACCACAATGTTTCATAGCACCCAACCTCCAGCCTAGTCTCAATCCCCATCCCTACGAACCGTCCGGTTCAATATTCCGCACGATCATCGCTCTGTTGGGAGAGATGTCCGGAATCAGCACGACCGGCATTCAAGCTGTAGTCAAGGAAGAAAGGGACGCGATCAGGAATATCTTGGACATACCACTGTTCGGCCACACCCTTATCAACGGAGAACTCAATCTCCTTCTACTCGAGTACAAAGTCAAAAGGTGGCAGCCCTTGGGATATGACACGCTTTACCGTTACAATCTAGAGGTCGATGGCATGGAGACTACTAGTGTCACCTTCGACTACAACGCACTCGACTTCTGGGGCAGCAAGACAGAACTCTACTTATGCCATGTATGGGACTCTCGCGCCGTGGCTGTTTATCGCATCCTCCTTGACCTCGTGGAGTATGTCCTTAAGGACGCCTTTAACGAGATGTGGAATATGGTCAGCACTGCAGTAGCAGGACCCAGTGATCATCGCAAAGCCGTAATCAATGAAGCAGACAATCCAGATCCGAAGGAGGAAAATGAGATGCAGATGAAGCTAAAACAAGTGTTAGGGTCGTGGAATGAACCACTCACGATGTACCTGGTATACGATAGGGATGGGGTTCGGGTCAGGTTAAACACATTTGACCGGGTGACATCAAAACGCTCGGGGTTCAGGTTCGAGGTGCCTGTGGCACGGGTAGTAGGATAATGGTTACCGCCCTGGGTGTTTAATTGAGCACTTCCTTGGTACTAGTACTTACCGAGTGCTCTATTAATTCCTGGACACGATGAGCTTGCATGAGGGTACTACTAGTAGGCGGCTCGTGCTTGCAAGGTAGACTCTGAAGATCTGAACTCCGACTCAAAGCTGTTTTCCGTTCCGACGAAATCGTCACTGGGCCCGGGAAACCTTTTTATTATTACTTCCTGGAGTAAAACTGAGATCGGAAGTGTTGCCGGGGACGCTGAGGCTACCAGGCTCATCGACAACGTTCTCATGCAAGATATGATCATGTTCAAGCAGAAGGTTTATGGTCGGTGATTCCGAATGTGTGAATTTCCACCGTCGCTCACAGAGTGTGCCAGTGGCTCAAGTACTTCACCCGCTGCGACAAATTTAGTGGCTAACATGTACGCTTGAACCCCTGCCGACCGTTAACTGTGCACAACCGCATCGCGACCTTGCACGCATGCCCCACAGGCAGTCCTTTCGGTGGGAAGACACTCTCTTCTACGATGCCGCACCCCGCCGCTTGTTCGCATGGCTCATTCCAACCCGGCTGCCGAACTCTCGTGTGGGTCACTCCGGACCAATGATCTTCACCTTCACCATCTTCCGATCTTCATTGCGAAATCATACGCCCTCTCACTGGATACAAGAGGATTCATTCCGCGCCCTGCGCCCCACAGTGATACCTAGTCATGATTGGCAACTAGTCGGTACCAATTTCGAGGCGCGTCACATGATATTGACTGTTCCTCACTACCTCATCCAGGGTGCCCTAACCCGGCCTTGCCAGCTATCACTACGCCCAACTTTGCACGTTGAACAGTGTATGTATTCGCATACCAAATAGTACAAGAAGCGGTGTTCTGGCTCGGGGCAAGGTCAGTTCCTTGTCCCTATGCTGACCGTCTGCTTGCCACCCACCACCACGTTCTAGAGCGCATAAAATACGCACCACTAGAATGACTACCATACTCTGCTCATTTACCACAACCGTGATCACCGAAAGCTTTTTCAGGTGGGGAGAACTCGCTCTCCGCATTGCAGTGGTAGTCGTTTATTTCCTCAGTCGTAAACTGGATTAACCATGTATCTGCAGGTGCAAATTGTCATTCGATCAGTTTTGAAAGTGTCACCTGAACCACCCGGGTCCAGGAATTTCCGGAACTGGTTGATTTTGGATGTACTGGTCGCGCCTCGGAGTTGGAGGTCCATTTTACGAAGGCACACCAAGTACTGCAACTTCTCCCTCGACCCTTCTGACATGAGGATCGATCAAAGACCACGGAATTTGTAAGGGCACACGTTCTCCGATTGATGGTACTGATAGTGACAGGGCAATTTAGTGTGAGGCGCGTGTTGCCTGCGAGGCCTGGCGGGTGATCACACTCATTTAACTAGGATTGGAAGGGGATACTTGCACTGGTATCGATGGTATTGGACGGAGTTGTCCTTTCAACCTCAGAAATTGAAATGGTAGTGAGCTTCTTGTCCATTGTCCGCTCCACGTGCCCCCACATATATAAAGTCTCATGTAAGCATTTGCGACCCCTTCTTTCCGAAGTTACGTTCTTCCTCGTATCCCAGCCCAACATACCTCTCAGAGTCCCAAGCATCAAGAGCGACGGCGACGAACACCGTCTGTCGAGCCTCCGCGAGTTATGAGCGTGAGTGATCATTTCCCACAGCCGATCAATGCACTGAGATTATGCAGCGTTTCAAAGCGAGCGTCAATAAACATATAAATGACTTTATTCTCAAGGGGTATGAGAAGAACATGCCACCCAGGCTCATAGACACATATACCGGACTTATCATCGGGCGATCAGACATTACCTCGCTTCTCAAAAATAGAGTGGAATATACGATGGGACTTGAATCCGCTGTTTTGGAGGCCACTGAAGACCCAGTCAAACACCGACCCAAGGACCTCCCACATCTTCGCTGTCTGAAGGCCTTCGTTGCAGAGTACATGGCATTCGCCATGTTCTCCCATAAGTGGGGAGATCAAGAAATCACCCTCTCCGACGTCAGAAAAGCGACCGGTGGTATCTACTCCATTGTCCAGGCCCCTAGCCACCCTCCCGGTGAACAGCCCAGCAGCTTTCTGACAGGTGCAAGGAAGCTCCAAGAATTTTGTTGCACAGCGGCCAAGTGCGGCTTTCGCTGGGCATGGGCCGATACATGCTGCATCGACGATGGGGTTTGGGGCGAGAAATCGGAAGCCATCAACTCCATGTTCCGATGGTATCGCAACAGTGATCTGACCATCGTTTACCTTGAGGACGTCGAGGATGTCCCAGAAGGCCGTTTGTCAGCGGTAGACGATCATGGCCCGGGGACACACGATTCACGGCTCCAGCCC
>JBBPSA010000346.1:0-11024 GCA_038093355.1 Boletus calvinii | reverse complement strand
GCCGTTCCAATTCACTTCTAAGGATACAAAATCTTCCACTGCCCCTCTTCCAACTTACGGGACATGACTCATATCTGAAACTGCTGTGTTCCAAATGAGGTCATTAATCCAAATGTGGTGGAAGTATATGCCTTATTCCCAGCTTTTCTGGAAAACTTAGAAGGTGCTGTTATACATGACATTGATGGGATCAATCAATCATTATGAGAGGATGGTTCACCAGAGGATATTTTTCCTCATCAGATTTGGAATGAGCTATAAGATGCTTGATGGAGACAGGAAAAATCCATGGTATGATCAATGGAGGAATGCTGAACCCACTCTTTATCTCCTTATAAATGAACTATGACACCTCACCCATCATCCCATTGCCTAATCTGCCTCTCCTAGACAAGAAGATAGAGAAAAGCAGGGACCCATTGCCCAAGGAGTACCTTATATCCATTGCCACTATAGGGCACATATTCCTCCTGCTGAGGACATGGCCACTGTCCATTGGCTTAGGAGGTTGGTATGCTGAACCACTCAAGCTCAGATGAGAGAAGCTTATCCATACCAGGTTTGCCTTTTGAACTTCTACTTACCTCTATATCTCTATATATACTCCAAATCATCTCGTCATACCCTATGTCTCTTATAATAAGTCTAGTATTGCATTTTGTTGTTGCAATAGACAGTGTGCTTCCATTCTGAATCCTTGTTTCTTTGAGAAGATAAAATTTGCGAGACTTGAAAAGCTAAAACCCTCATATTTTTGACCACTTAAATCAGAAGAAGAGACAAATGATGATGATGATGTAGAACCAGAAGATGAGGAAGAGGTCCAAGCCTTATTAGCTAAAGATGAAACTGAGGACAAAACTGAGGACTATGAGGATGAGGAAGAAGAATATGAGGATACAGATGATGACACTAATGTGCCTCTTATCACAGTCACTCATCCTTTTCCTGTAACACCTGCCAATTAAAATTTTATGCAGACTTTCATAGCCAACATCTTTATCTTTTGAAGAAACAAGATCTCTATGTTGTTCAACATTAATGCCACCATCTAAGCTCATATTTCTGTTCTTGTCAGTTCTTCTTATTATGCTATTTGGACTAGATAGGTTCACAACCTCTTTATTATGGTTATATGATGGAGTGTTGTAGATGGAACCTCCATATGTGCCACACAAGCAGATGCTGCTGCCCAAGCTGTTTGGGTTTCAAATGATAGACAGGCACAATCACTTATTGCTGTCTTCATTCATCAAGATATGCAACATCTTCAGAAGAATAACTATATTGCTGTTAGAAATGTGACTCATCCATCTCTTGCCAAGGACCTTTGGGATGCTCTGGTTATGTTGTATGACTGAGTCCCACTAGGATTGTTAGATAATATAAGGCCTTCTCTGAGGCCCTCCACATTGATCCAAATGAAAGTTATTACTGAGGATCTGATGAAGTATATAACCATTGCTTCTCAGATTAACACATTGACCTCAACTTATGACAACATGACATCTGCTGGATTACAGCTTCCTGACAACCTTAAAGCCATGATCCTCCTAAATGCCCTAGCTTCCTCCTATCAACCTCTTGTTTCCACCATTGTCCAAATCACTACAGCTGCAGACTTCACTTTGGATCACATTATTCCCAAGATAGTATCTGAAGGGCAACTGAGATTTACATCTCAATTTAATCATCATGCTCTTGCTCATTGCATTTCTATTGATCCACATTTATTCAAAATCAATTAGACTTCTGCCATTCAACATATCCCTTCCAAGCCCACCTGCATTCATTGTGGGAAGCCACATTCTTCTGACAACTGTTGGCAGGTTTATGGCAAACCAGGTCAGGATAATCATTCTCAGCCTCATTAGAATACTTCTGCTTGAGAACATAAGCTCTACAGGCCCAACAATAGACCCCAAGGCAATTCTAAATCTTCTAACTGGAAAGAGAACTCTAAATGTCCTGGTGGTTATAAAGAAAAGGGAAAGGTGAAAGCTAATACTGTAGAAGGCGACAGTCTTGCCAATGTTGTGGAAATGGACATCAACACTTATGTGGTGATCCAAATGTTTACTCTAACACTTCCACTTTTAGTATGATGTTGAAGAAGATATGAGCCTAAATGACATGGGACCTATGAGGCTTAAGAAGGGATCAAACTCTACATCCAACTTAGAGAAGACAAAAAAGAATTTCCCTCATAATTCCAAATGTAACATAATGGCATCTGGAAATCTGGCATTGATTGCCAGAAGTTGAAAAAGGAAATAAGGGATAAATCATCTCTGATCATGACAATGTAGCTGATGGTGAATACCATTATAATTCTTGTTATTCTAGAGCTTGTGCCCTTGGCACAAAAGATCTATCTGCATTCTACTAAGATCATTGGCTAATTGATTCAGGAGCCTCTGATCATATTATGCCTTATCTTGGAGATTTCTTAGATCTAGTGCAGAAAGAATGGTATGTTTCTATTGCCAATGGTTTCATCATTACTATACATGGACCAGGCACTATTGTGCTCAAACAGAATCAGAAGTTTACTTTTCCTATAACACTATCAGGAGTATGATATGCTCCAGCTGCTGCACACTGCTTATTGTTGATTACAGCACTTACTCATCAGGGTTTCAAATGTGGAATTACTGATAAGACCAAGATCTGGAACAAACAGGAATGCTTGATGATAATACAGGCTACTGCTTTATCATCTGGCATTTCACTTCACTGGTTTAGATCACTTCTGATCACTCCAGAAGGTGCAGTTTATTCCCTGCAGGATGACAAATCCTATGATCTGTGGCACTATCATCTTGAATGTTTCAAGAATGCATTTTGGCATACTCATGCTCAATTAAAAGATATTCCACCTTGAATTTCTCCTAAGACTTCCAATAAATGGATTATTACCTTTATAGATGATGCCTCAGACTTTGCTACCCTTCATTTTCTGCAATCTAAAGTGGATGCTATTCCATGATTCCAAAATCTGGTTACTTGGGCTGAAGCTCAGACTGAATACTGGTTGCAATCTGTATATTTGGACTGAGGGGGGGAATATATAAATCAAAATCTTCAGATGTTCCTTTTGTCCAGAAGTATAGAGCAACAGACTTTTGTGCCTTATACCCCTCAGCAAAATAGTTGAGCTGAACACTTTAATCATACTATCTTGGAGAAATCTGAAGCTATGCATGAAACAACTTTATAAGCTGCAGGCCTTAGGTTATCTCAAAAAAAAGGTTGACTAACAAGTGGGAAGAGCTAATCGAGTCTGCTTTAGAGGTAGAACTCCAAGAGAATCAGACCAGTTGATTTCTTGGCCTTTACATATATACTATCATATTGTATGTATATGTGTGGTTTGAATCTACTGATACTGTTCTATGAAATGCATATCATGCATGATAAGACAACATGAAGCAACCATGAGATGGTGGCAGAATGGAAGAGAAGTATGAACATGTGTGATGGGCATGATGTTACAGAGCAGCCATGTACAGCATGGGAGTGAACTGTTAGAATGAAGTTAGGTTTTAATAGAATAAGGTTCACCATGAGGCAAACATATGTGTGTTAAATGAATGTGATGTGAAGGGTGTGTGATAAGTGAGTTCTTGTAGAGATACTCCATACAGAATGAAGTCTGGTGATAAAATTAAATGAAGAGAGTGAAAAATTGATAAGTCCATTAAAAATGGAGTGTCCTTTGATAGGACCATAACAATGCATCAGCATACTTGTTTACCACCTTCCTTCTGGCAAAATATGGTGGAAACAGCTCTGCATATCAACAATCGCCAACCAATGTGTTGTTTAAATTGGTTACTTCCAATACTCAAATGGAATGGTGAAACACCTGATGTGTTATATTTTAAGGTCTTCAGATTCAAAGCATATGTCTTTATACTCAAAAAGGATCACCAAAATAAATTCTCTGCAAAAGCAGAAGAAGCCACCTTTATTGACTATGAGAAAGGTACCACAGGATACCAAGTCTGATTCCACAGCACAGAAGAGTTGTAATCTCTTCTACAGCCACTTTTGATGAATTTGTTTTTCCTTATTGTTCTAGAAAGTCAGATGACAAACCACCTCCTATTCCTTCAGACAACATTGATTAGGAATCAATCAGAGATCAAAATCAGTTGAAGACATACTGGTTACCAACTACTATTAACTTTTTCACCTCTAGAAGATCCACATGATTATTATCCCAATCATCAAATTCCATTACCAGGTGAGCAACAGCCACCCAATGAACCTCCAACACTGTTACCACCTAATCATCAAGCTGCTTCCTGAATCTAGAAGAGGTGAGAGAAGTTGTCAAGCTCAGATTATTCCAGACAATGCCTATGACAATTGTCTTCCAGTTTAGATTGAGAGAGATCTACAATAGGATGGAAATCTGAATCAAGAGCAAATACCTATGAATAATGAAAATCTAGGAACCTTTTACAGTGTAAAAATTCCTAATCACATTCTAGCTTCTGCAGCTCCGGTGTTTAATGTTCCAAGATATTATATACAAGGATGTTATCAAGTTATCTGGTGATGAACAATCCAAATGAAAAAAGGCCATAGAAGAAGAAATGGAATCTCTTCAAGATAGAAAGGTCTGAAACTTGGTCAATCTACCACCTGATTGCACACCTGTTAAAGGAGGATGAATATATGTTGTCAAAAGTGGTGGCTGTCAGAAGGCTTTCTTTATTGGTAAAGGATTCACACAGATATTTGGAATAGACTTTGAAGAAATCTTCTTTTCAGTTGCAAGATTTGAAACTGTTCAACTCCTCCTTTTCATAGCAGCACTTGAAGATTAGAATATTGAAGTGCTTGATGTTAAAACAGCTTTTCTGTTTGGAGATCTCAATGAAGAGATATATCTTGAACAATAAGAAGGTTTCATCAAAAAAGGCATGGTGAATACAGGTTGTCACTTACAAAAGGCCATCTATGGCCTCAAACAAGCTGCCCTTCAATGGAATAAGGCTCTTCACAAATCCCTATTGAAGATGGGATTTGTTCATACTCATGCAGACTCAGGAATTTACATTCATTTTCACAGTCAGGACATTATCATTTTGGTCATTTATGTTGATGATTTTCTCTTTTCATCAGTTTCAATAAATTTTACCTCAAATTCAAGAAGAAGCAATTCATGGATCACTCACTGGGAAAGAAGGGATCTTGGTGAAGCAACTGAATATCTTGGCATGTGAATCACTAAGAATTAATCTAAGCAAATATTATGTCTTGATTAGATCTTATATGCTGAAAAAGCAATTCAAAGATTCAATCTCACAAATGTCAAAGTCACTCATACCCCTCATCCTTCTGGGTACAATCTCACCAAATCCTACCACTTTCTCCACTGAAACAACTCTATAAGTTATGAGCCTTAAGTTATCTCAGAAGGTCAGCTAATGAGTGAAGAGAGCTAATTGAGTCTGCTTTAGAGGTAGAACTCCAAGGGAATCAGACTGAGGATGCCAGTCAATTCCTTGGCATTTATATACAGTACTATCATATTGTATGTACATGTGTGGATCAGATCTACCAATACTGTCTACAAAGAGCATATCATACAAGAGAATATGATGCAACCACATGTTGGTGGCAGAATGGAAGAGAAGCATAAACATGTTTGATAGACATGGTGTGGCAGAACAGCCATGTACAGCATAGAGATGGACTGTCAAGGTAAAGTTAGGTTTTAATAGAATAAGGTTTACCATGGGACAAACATGTGTTTTTGAAATGAGTGTGATTGTGAAAGGCATGCAATAAGTGAGTGAGTTCTTGTAGAGATACTCCACATGCTTTGAAGTTTAAAGATAAGATTAGATGAAAAGGGAGAAAAAGTTGATAAGTCTGTTAAAGTGAGATGTCCTGTGATAGGACTGTAATATTCACTTAGTTGTGAAGTCACTATCAGTTAGTCATTGGATCACTGTTATACATCATGCTGGGAACTTGTCCTGATATAGCATATTCCATCATCAAGATGTCACAGTTCTCCTCCAATCCTTCAGAGGAACATTTGCAGAAAGCACTATATATTGTGCATTACCTATGATGGTTCCAGCAAGTCTGGAATTGTGGCATACTCTGATATAGATTGGGCTGGTGATTTAGAAACTTGCTGCTCAACATCAGGTTACATTATGTTTCTTGGCAATGGCATAGTCTCTTGGCTATCCAGGCAACAACACAAGGCGACACTCTCTTTTACTGAAGCAGAATATGTTGGCATGATAGAAGCTGTAAAACTAATATCATGAATTTGGAACCTTCTATTCAAAATAAGATTCACTCTCAGATTCTTCCACTTCTAGTCAATAATCAAGGTACCATCTTCCTTGCTTCCAATTCTGCTCAAGAAGGACATACATACTAAACACATTGAAATTCTAGAACTCTATATCTGAGAATATATCCAGCTGAGATGAGATGTCCATTCCTGATCTCTATCTGCCCCCTCTGTTTCACTCCAGTATCAACTCCAGTCCACCCCTTGTTTGCCCTCAGGACTTCACTTGGAGTACATCTTCTCCATATTGGACCTCCACTTCCGTCCTTTCATTCCTATTTAGAGTTATCCCTGTATATCATAGTACAACCCTTTATTCTTTCTCTGACCCTATCATTCCAACTACATTACACTACATAATCCTTAGTCACAAATCCATGTTGCATATGCTCCTCCATTCCTTTTCATATGATACTCTGTATCTTTCCATATGCTCCTCCATATCTAAGTCCAATCTCCAGTCCAGACTTCTAGTATATAAGTCCTATGTACTCCTCTATGTACTGTACCTCAGTTCATATATCAACAAAGTCTCCCATCCTCTCAAAGTCCCTTCACTTTACCTTTGTAACCTCCTGTTTCTATTTCCCTTTGTTCCTCTGTAAATCAAGGACACAACCTTGACAAGGGCATGACACACAAGTCTACGCCAAGTCCTTAATAAGTCCCCCCTTCCATATCCTCCATTGAACCTCCAGTCCAACCTCTACACTAATCCCTTCTTTCCATCCAGACCTCCATTGAACTTGAGTCCAGAGGACCCAGACTTGACATGAGAACATTAAACTCTTCTACATTCCTACTAATGAGCAAAGAGCAGATATCTTCACAATGAATCTGACTTGGCAACATTTTGAAGACAACAGGAAGACTTTATTGCTTTCATGATTTCCATCATGAATAGCAAGGTGGTGTGTTGAGAATTGATCTAGTAATGACAATATTGCTCTTCATAATTCACTTATTGAATTATAGCATAATATGTAGATATGACTGACATACTGATCATTTACTGATTACTACTTATTACTACTGATCACTGTGATCAGATGCAATACTCCCATCATATATTGACATATGTATAGTCTAGACCATTATGACATTATATCACACCTTATCACACCATTCTCATGCTATATGATCTTTTGTGATGTTACTATTGCATGCTCTTGCACCATTCATTCTCATGGATTTATTTCCTAAGATCTTATTGCCCATTTCATCTATTCTTTCAATAGATACAAATATCCTTCAGATGTATATAAACTTGGTTGCTCTGACCATAGAATACTAAGCTCTTCAATTGTCAAGTCTGGGTCCTCTGGGCTTAAATCTGACAAAGGTCTGAATGGGAAGCAAGGATTAGAGTAAAGATTGGACTGGAGGTCCAACAGAGGATATGGAAGGGGGACTTAATAAGGACTTGGCATAGACTTGTGTGTCACGCCATTGTCAAGGTCATGTCCTTGATTTATGGAGGAATGAGGAGATGGTGTAGAGACGGAGATTTACAGAGACAAAGTGAGGGGACTTTGAGTGGAGGATGGGAGACTTTGTTGATATACAAACTGAGGTACATAGAGGAGTACATAGGACTTATATAGTAGAAGTTCAGATTGGAGATTGGACTTAGGTATGGAGAAGCATGTGAAAAGGTACAGAGTATCATATGGAAAGAAACAGAGGAATGGAGGAGCATATGGAACATGGATTTGTGGCTAAGGATTGTGTAGTGTAACATAGTTGGAATGATAGGGTCAGAGAAAGAATGAAGGGTTGTATTATGATATATAGGGATAACTCTAAATAGGAATGAAAGGATGGAAGTGGAGGTCCAATGTGGAGGAGATGTACTCCAGGCAAAGTCCTGAGGGCAGATGAGGGGTGGACCAGAGTTAATACTGAAGCAGAATGAAGGAGGCAGATAGAGATCAGGAATGGATATGACATCAATGTACTATATTATAGCCTCTGAAATAACCACTTTATTTCTACCAGCCATATCCATCTCTTTACCCTCTACCTCACTTTTAAATCACATATCCCCGCCTCCTCCCACCTCTGACTCTGACATTTCCAAAACTCTCACCACCATCAAACCTCCTCCTGACTCTTTCATTAATAAAAATGCTCAACAAATCACCCATTCTTACTGCATTGAAATCCAGCCTGATTTCCATGTCCTATCCTCTTCCATCCAAAACCTTCCTGAGGTAGTCCAATGTCAATCTGCTTTCACCTTAATCAAGTGTTTTCATTGCCACAGTCTCAGGCATTATCAGAAGGACTGTCCCATTTACACATGCCCCAACTGTCATTTATCCACTCCTGGCCATGCTCAACATTAATGTCTTATCATGCAATGTGACTTTTGTCACAACTGGGAACACATCAATCAATTCTGCCCTCAATGACATTGCACAGTTTATGATATCCATGGCCACATCAGAGGTGATTGTCCAGTTGTGAACCTTACTCCCAAACAGCCAACATCCATCTATAAAGGAATGACTCAATGAGGAAACTCCACTTAGAGTACTGTATTGATATTCTATTTTTCTTGAGCCTGGGTCTCAAGTGTATGAAAGGGGTAATGTTACAATTCTTCTTCTCTCTGACACTGTCTTTCTCTTCACCATCCCTACCCATACTAGACACTTCCTTGGGCTTATCTCTTATGGGTATTGGTAATTTCTTCTTCTTTTTAGTCCTAATTATGTTCATCTCCTTGAACTATAAAACTCCACACTGTTTCACTTCCACTTTTGCTTTACAGCTGGTGGGAGTCTTCCCTTTCCTTTATCTCAATCTATGGACATCCACCTCCTATAGTCAGTTCTCCTATGTATATCAATCACATGTTGCATTTTACTCATTGCCTTTCATTTCATTCTACAACCTTCTGTAGATTACTCATCTGATTCTTTCACTTTCTATCATGTTCCATCTGCTGAGATAATTACCAAGTCGTAGTACTTATATACCATGCTGCATGTACTACATTTCTCACTCTTGATCTATGCAATCACAGCATACTTCTAATGTCATAACTGCTCTGAGTTAGTCCTAGTCCTTATTTGTTGAACCTCAGCTTGATTCTCCATTATTTCATACTTTCCTGAGAATGTTGTGTCTCTTCATGAATACCTCCCTTGAGATTGTAAGTCACCTCAATGTTAGGAGAACATCTCACATAACAATGCAAGTGGTGCCAATATTGCAGTTGCAAGGTGATGGAGTCATGCAGGCAGTGTGAATGTAAAAAATTGATGGTGATGGAGTCAGCTGGAGAAGACAGGTCTGGAGGCTGTGGAGTCAGGCCCTGAGTGCTGGCAAGCATATCAAGTAAATGAAATAAAGTACTGCTCCAATCCTTTTCACTCAATAGAATATAGCAGATGAATCAGTGAGTTTCTAGAGTCAATGGACATGGGCTTCCAGTGAAGATGACAGACAAAGTTGTTGACAGAGTGATTGCCAGTTTGGAGGTGAAATGAGTTCAAGCAGAAGTAGAGAAGGATGGAAATGCTTCAGAAGGAAGCTCAGGTGGATGGAATGGGGGCAGAAAACTGAGGATGGAGGATGGAGGAACTTGGAGTTTGGAGAAGAGAAAGACATTGGAGTGGAGAAGGACAAGATGGAGGATCATCTCCTTGAACTTTTTGAGGAAAATGGAACTGGGCTTTAGGGGAGCTCAGAGACATCAGAGACAAAAATGAGTGGATGTGTTGATGCTGTGGAGTCTCTGTGTGCATGGTGAAAGTCAATGCAACTTTACATCATGCAGAAGAGTAGAGACTGTTATGATCACCCCTATTCTTCCATCGTACTTGTTACTTTTCTTTTCTCATTCTAACCATTCATAAGAATGCCTTACATCTAAAGCTGGTTTACCCCTTTTCCACACCAGGCATGACTTATTTTCAATGACTCACCAGATAAACCCTTTTTCCTATCTAGCACAGCCCCTTTAATCTCCACTGTCTTCCATTCTATGGCTATGCTTATCTTTTATGTCTGACTCAGCCACCAGTGCTGTAACAAGCTGCGGTGTGCTGAGCGCTTCCACAAATGGTACTAAACCTATGTTCGGACGTTGCACGCTGATGCTGTTGCACTTCCAGATATCTTTACCATGTCTACCTTTAAAGCCATGACCAATGCTTGCATCCCAGTCCTCACTGGAGTGAACTACTCAATGTGGAAACTGGTCATGAAGGCCTACTTGTAGGCTACAGGCCACACTTGGGTTCTGGATTTCCCCAAGCCCTCGACACCTGGTTCCGCTGCTACTCCCGATGAGAAAAATCATTATATCTCTTGGGTTAAGGCTAACGATATCTGCATTGGCTTAGTCTTCCTTCATCTCTCCAACTCCTTGTGTCAGCGCTATGCTAACAAGAAGGAATGTGTGGAATTGCTGAAGGCTCTAGACGATGAGTACACCACCATCAGACACTGCAGCCTATGCACTCTTTAGGGAGCTGCTGGACCTGCGCATCCCAGACTCCTCTCATCCATCACCTGCCTTTAACAAGGCAGAGATGCTCTTCATGCATCTGAAAGCTGCCAGCTATGAGTTCAACAGCAAATGCCAGGCCATGATGTTGCTGGCCAAGTTGCCACCATCAATGAGTGTCGTTGCTCAGATGTTCACTCAGACCAAGGACTCTGCTGGCAAGCAGAAGGACCCTAC
>JBBPSA010000345.1:0-11033 GCA_038093355.1 Boletus calvinii | reverse complement strand
CCAAGTTCTCGAAGTATCCACACGTTCCTTTGTCCATCCCCATCCCATCCCCATACAGCATGGCCCGTCATCACCGCCCACGACGACGAGCACCATCGCCCCTTTCGGGTACACCACGTGCCACGTGGCGCGAGTCGGCCTCAAAAACATGACCATCCACCCGACTCGTCTCATGTTCCTCTCGCGTGCACTCACCACCGCTCAGCGGCGGTCCTTTGTCTCAACCGTCCTCCTCGCCCGCACATGGGAGCGCGAGACCGTCGTCGAGCTCCGCAAGGAGGCGAAAGCGCGCGGTCTGTCCACGTGGGTCCCTTTTGCATGAGACTGGTCTTCTTGTCTGACAATGGTTACAGCAAGGGGAACAAGTCGACGCTGATTGCTCGCATCCAAGAGCATGAGGAGAACAGCGTGTCTTCCACCCCTTCCATTCACACACCCGGCACAATCCGAAGTGCTTCAACCAACGTCGCTCCTCCACTGTCCCACAAAAAAACTTCTCAGGCTGCCTCCCCTGGCATTCCGCTACCCGCCCAACCCGACAGCGCGCCCACAAATCGTGACCTCCTGGCCATCAAATTGCCCGATCTCTCCCAACCCCCTCCCAATGCCCCCGTGCAAGTCGTGCGTTTCATTCATTCCATCTCTGGCTCTTCGTGTCATTGATCATCTCTTTCCATACTCTCTGCATCGATATTTCACTACAGCCCTATGTGCCGGATTTCTGGAATTCTGCCCGACCGAAACCTGATCCCCCCTTGGAACCTGAGCTCCCCAAGGTGCATGTCGTCAGCGGGTCCGTCACTCATTATGACGGAGGGCCGACGTACAACCTTGAAAAACCTCAAGAAAGTGACTCGCTGTCCACCGCCGTGCAAACGCATGACCTTTCTACCAGCAAGGAGGTCGGATTCTGGGCAGATTTTTGGGAGAGTCTTGGGCTTCCAAGATCATTCAGCGTCCGTCGCACGTTGTCCGAAGCAAGCAATTTAGCTGCGCAGGCAGGAGAGGACGAATCTCAAACTCGCTCGAGACCGTTGACCGACGGGGAAAGGAAAGGATTATACATCCTCCTTGGCATCGTTGGTGGATCATGGGTGGTTGGAGGGCTCTTGAACCGACCGATGGTTGTTGCGGAGGAGCACGACACACAGAACCAGCACTAGACCATTTTCTCCTTTCGTAGAGTCGCGGACAGACAAGAACTAATGACTAGAGATGTAATTAAGTACGTGCCTACGCGTATCATTTGGCTCACCGATCCGTTGTTTTTCAACCTGACTGACCAAAAGGATCGACATTCTAGTAACTTGTCCCTTTCGGATAGTATGAGTTTACTCTGACAAAATGCCATCCACCAACAGCTCCAACTTGCACATTGGTATGTTAGTTCCAGATCTTTGGAGTTTGCACAGCTAAATGCCCCACGTAAAAGGCTTTAATATTTTATGACTGTCATTGGAATTGCTTGCTGAAAAAGATAACCTTTGTCTGAACATTTTGTATGTTCTGCAACAGACCACTGGCTCTGATTAGGCGCCTTAGTGATGAAAGAAAAACATGTAGCATTTTGTGAGCAAACAATGTCCGCATTTCCCTTGACATGTTCCTGCACTGGTTTTGCTTCTTTCCAACTAGAGTTCTACAATTACATCTCCACTATTAGGTATATTTACCTTCTTTAATTTCAGGATTCCCTCAGTCATTTCCGCTCTATCATGGTAAAACATTAGCACCTCGGATCATCACTGGCGGCATTCTTCGTCAAATTTATATCAAGAATCAGGTCCCAAATGGATTTTGTGCCACTATAACTTGCCAAATCTTATAATCTCATCCGTGCATTTTGGCAGTGTTGATTGTCTCTGACAAGATTCAAGCAAGGTCCTCGGATTTCTTGCCTTCCTATTCTTGGTGCCCTTTGATCCGATGGTCGCTTTCTCAAAATCGCCGCAATGTTGTCTACCTACTTTTCCAACTCACACGTGTGCTTCCGAGTGCTGTCGCTGCTGTGGGTGTGCGAAGGGTAATCTCATCATTTCTAGTACGATTAAATACCCCATAGCAACATCAAAAGTGTACACTGTACATCATGCAATAGTGGTTACAGCAGGTGGTGCGTTCGGGTTGGTAGAGCTGGCAGATGCATTTGCAGCGCTGCCGTTCTTTCCTCGCCCCCATCTTACGGATATTCTTTCCCCGTCCATGTCAAGACCATGTGCCCAAGCTTCTGCGGCCCGTTCTGCAGATGTTCGATCCTTGAAGTTGACAAAGGCACACCTATGCAGGGGTGAGATGAGGGTCGCGGGATAAACTTCGGATGCGCACCTCGACTTTGCTACATGAACTACTGATTTGAGCTCTGAGGAAGGGACTTGAGATAGCGAGTTTACGACAAGCGTCCGTATCTCCGCTTCTGTTGCGGAAGTAGGAAGTGATGATAGGAACAACGACATCTAGGATGGTGAGTATGTAGTGTGGCGGACTCGAGGCAGAAACATACAATGGACTCGTCTTCTGGAGGCTTGAGCCCCTGCGCCACAGCGTGGTTTGCCATGATTTTAAGCGCAACAGGGTCGTTTTGACCATGATAACGGTCCTTGATACTCTGGTGCGCGAGTTCATTGTCCGCTGGTTTCTCGTGTCTGCACAGCAAGCGAGTCATTCAAAGTTCGTTCATAGACCACGGTACACACCTATACGGGCATTCTGTCCCTCGTTTACATTCGCCCTTGACGAAGAACGAACAAACGTGTGGCCGGTTGCGCTTGTAGTAAGGATTCGTGCGAGCCAATTCCTTCAGCATCTCCTTGCCTGCAGAGTTTGCCTTGCCGCCCACTTGCATCATCGACGTAGTACCATCTGTCATCTATTCACAGACACATCGAGATGGGACGATGACATCGAGCCAGGGACTGTACCTTGTTTTCCATGTTTTGCGCATAGTACTCGCGGTTGATGTCGCTCGTCGGTGCCTCGCTCTGGACAGCCAACGCAGTGTCACGAACTTGGGTCGGCAGACCATATTCGAGATCTAGGAGACATGTCTGACAGACGTTCTTGACCTTGGCGCACGTTTGGCAGATCACGGTGGCTTTGTAACGGGCGCCTGAACCGGGGTTCCAACGGAAAACGGTGAATGGACGTGCGCAGGTTCCACACGAACGACCAAATTCTTGTTTCGACTAACGAAAATGCCTGAATATCAGGGTGGCATGCAGAGAACGAACAGCGTACCATTCGGATGAAGGGATTAGTACCCAGACCTGTTCCGTGGTGTCAGCCTGAACCCAGTGCATACACATAACTGAAGCGGTCGTACATGTCTCGCAGAGAATTGGAAACTCGCTCTGTTCCCAGCCTGCTTTGTTGAGATCGGCCTTGGGCATGGTTATGACGAGAGATGGTTTGTGCGAGACAAGCGGTTCAAAATTGGATGGATATATGCTGACTAATTAACCCCTGTCCAGACTGTGCTACGTGTATGTGATGATCAAAGACAGGTTGAAGGGCAACGTGGATGCGGTGACGATGACTTCTCCGCCTTCCTCCACTAGCTCGGATACCTTCTTCTCCAGGTTCGGCCGAGTCGCCTCCTCAAGCTGGGGAGGAGCCTGGAAATATATCTGTCTCGTCGACGTCGACAGAGAAGGCTTCTTGATTTGACTGCGACCCATGTTGTTAGCGTATGTGGAAGCAGTGAAAATGATGGAAATCCTTACATTGTCTGCTTCTCAGTCAACATCTCGATCAGCTGTTCGACGGTCCACTCCCGACTTATTGACACCTCCAAAGCCTCGCCACCACAGACCGGACAGTGTTCGCGCCTCTCGTGCTCGAACGTATACGAGTACACCCCCTCGGTACCGATAAGCATGAAGTAATTATTGAGATATGCCGCAGAACTGGTTGCTATCTTGAATGCTTCGTTACAACATGATGCTGAAATCACGTTTGAAAAGGGGAAAATGGTTCCAATCGATAAACGTACCAGCGATGATGGCGTTTGTTGAAGCTATGGCAGGTATCACGTTCTTTACAACACCTTGAGTAAGTGACCAAGTTATCCCTTCGATCTTGAACTCCTTGGCTCGTGCAGATGCGATGGTGTACAACCAACTGATATGTTCGGGATCATCTGTGTCAAGCTTCTTCTCTGATAAAAGGTCAGACAAAGAACGCAAGTGTCAGATAAGCTAACCTCCGTGTACTCTCGGCCACTCGAGTACGGAAGCCCATTCAATGCAATGCTCTGGAAGACGCGGTGTGTTGGCAATCGTGCAGATGGGGAATGTCGTGGGCTTGTTTAGCATGTCGAGGGAGCACTCATAACAGGATGAGAAGGTGGGAATAATGACACGGGCTTGACCCTTGAAACCTGGGATTACGAGTTAAAATCTCAGTATTTGGGAGGTTCATTGTAGCTGACCTTCTGTTCCACCGTCAATAAGGGGTTTCAAACTCTCTGGGTTTTCTGCATCGACCAGATTGACAAGCGTCGCGTTGATCCATCGACGCGCCTCCACGGAGTCGAGGCCGCAAATGACGAGATTGAATTGCATGTAGTAGTCATCATCTTTGTCTTGAATCTTTCCAAAGTAGCTGTGTTGGACGTGCAGCAAGAAGCATCGCCATGAGAATCATGTACTCACGGAGTGACCCTCACGCCTGGTACTCGCTTCATAACATACTCGGCCGCCACGATGGCTTTCGGTTTGCCGACATCGACCTGTCTGTTCGTCGGGTTCAGCACACGAGGTCGTGTTAAACACTAGAGCAAATGCGCACCTGAATAGGAACTGGCGATTGAGGTTGCTGATATCGATGGTGTCCATGTCGATGACGTGAATATCCTTGAACCCTGTCAGTGCAAGGTTGGCTAGAATCTCGCAACCCAACCCGCCAGCACCGATGACAAGGATTTTGCACTTGTTCCGGAGGAAATCTTTGACCTGGAAAAGGTAAGAACCGGCCTGCATACTTTCGTAGGCAGCCCTACCCCATCACCAGCCAAGAAGGTTGGATCTGTTCGTGGACCTGGTTGATCTAAGATTTGGTCAATGTGGAAATAGCGATCCTGCCAGTCGCTCGAGGTTGCTGATCCGTTGACATTAAGCGAGTTGGTTGCCATTAATGAGCTGAAGCAAAGTCTAAAGAACGTCTACTTGAACTTGAAATAATCCACGAGTTGGCAGCCTCGCCCAACCAGGCCCCTCAGCGCACGATCGGTGTATGTCCTTGTTATGTAAGCCTATCCTTCACGGTTCCGTTAGCACCACTCTCTATGGCGGGCCAAGTGTTGGGTTTCAGCGGCCACCAATACCTACGGCAACGCCTGGTGTTGTCAGTTCTGAGCGGAAAGTCAGTTCGAATAGACAGGATCAGGTCTGCGGATAAGAATCCGGGTTTGCAAGGTGTGTTCAGCACCCATGGTCTGACTTGTCCTTGCTAGACGAGACTTTCTGACACGTCAGACTACGAAATAAGCCTGCTACAATTGTTGGAAAAGGCGACCAATGGCACCATCATCGAAATCTCCGTTACCGGTATGGTGCATGTAGATCCAAGGTATATCCGCCTGACGAATCATGTCAGGTACTGCCATCCTGTTCAAACCAGGAATTATCTCTGGCGGACCTGTGACCCACGAGTGCCCACTCTCCCGTGCAGTAGGCTACTTCCTTGAGCCTCTAATTATGCTCGCACCCTTTTCGAAAAAGCCATTTCAAGTCACTTTGCAAGGGATAACAACGGATGACATGGACCTTTCGGTGCGTTCTACGCCAGATTAACGAGCTAAACGACGCTGAGAACTGTCAAGGTTGATCTCATACGGACAGTGACCCTTCCCCACCTTCAGCTGTTTGGGATCTCTGACGGTGTTGAACTAAGGGTGTGTACTTTGGGCATTGATTCAGCTTTGTAGGTTGGACTAATGCTTGACAGATAAAAAAACGTGGCGCCCCTCCAGGAGGCGGTGGAGAAGTCCAGTTTCTATGCCCCGTTGTCAAGCAAGTAAAGACACTCAACTTCGTTGAACCAGGAAAAATCAAACGAATAAGAGGCATTGCGTAGGTGATGCCTGAGCTGTGCAGAACTATTGCTCACGAACGCGGCCGCGCAGACATGCTGTGCGAATTAGCCCTCAGTTCTCGAATCGCATGATTGATTCCTGTCGCTCGGTCCTCAATCGTTATATACCTGACATCTACCTCTACTCTGATGTATACAAGGGTGAGGAGAGTGGAGGGTGAGTCCCTAATGATCCAGCCTTTTCTCCTTGATCAACTGTTGTGTAGGTCCCCAGGCTACGCCTTGACGCTGCTAGCAGAGTCCACAACATCTGCTATACACTGTACCGAGGCTGTCGCAAAACCTGGCGGTACTCCAGAGGATGTAGCGCTCTTGGCGAGCCGCGCCCTCTTGTCTGAAATACGGCGTGGAGGCTGCATTGATCGGAAACATCAAAGCCTCGTTCTCTTGATGATGGTGCTAGGTAGTGAGGATGTAGGACGATGTCGGATGGGCGAAGCATCTCCCCGGACGTCAGTACCCTAGCACTCAATGCCAGTTGGTGCTTATATTATTATCTTCAGGATCCAGTTCCTCCGGGATATCCAAACTTTCTTCGGAACGTCATTCAAGATAGTATCTGCAAACTCGTCTGATCCATCCTGCACGGAGTCGATCTATTCATGTTATGGAATTGGCTATGTCAACGTCAATCGGACGCTTGCTTAGAATACACACAAATTCTGCAAGAAAAGCATTGTACCCTCGACTTGATCCTACTTCCTCGTGCCTTGTCACTCAACGATAAATGATTGATACTCTACCGAAATCTCCATCTCCTCTCCCGCCTCCAATCACGGCAAGCCATTGCTGGAGTAACGGCCACCCTGCTTCAAACCTTGTTGACAGCTCATCCGTGTGATGTTCGCCGTCGAGTAAAGGGATTAATTCGGGAGGTGGGGCCGGCACATTAGATGACTGCCCTGACCCTTGGGAAAACGATGTATGGATCTGCGGGACCATCGGCGCTGACGGTGAACGAGATAGTCTTGGACGCCCAGTGGATATGGGTCCAACAGAAGGCCCATACACCAAGGAGCGACCATCTCTGCTCGATACTTCCGACTGTTGGTACATCGACTGTCGACGACCATCCGAGTTTACTCTGGGCCGTCCGACGCGTTCGCGAAGGGTGCCAACCTCCTCTGTGTATGTTGAAGAGGGTTGATTGACAACTGTGATGTTCGAGCCGCTTCTTTGAAGGGTTTTGAAGCGTAATTGCTCCAGAACCTTCTCCGCTGCGCTGGTCCTTCGAGGTGCACTCCTGGTCAAGTCGACTTCTCTAGTCGGTGAACTAAGGAGACCTTCGGTATGGACCGGAACAGTGAACGAAGTATCGGGGAGCCGTCCTCTGAGGCGGTTGAGAGATTCAGTAGGATCGCCCGAAGGGTTTGTGCGCTGATTTCCGAGTTGGGTAGGAGATGATGAAAAGCTCTGTCGGCGTCTACGATTTGCTTGCGATGGGGACTCTGGGATGAAAACTGGGTAACGGTGGACTCGGCGGAGAAAACCCTAGCAATGGGTGCATATCAAGTGGAGTGGCACCACGCGTATTTCGTAGTCGTACCTTTATAACGCCAAAACTCGTGAATCTTCGGACGTCGATACCAAGTTCGTGGACCTCGTAGCTTTCCATCCATTCGAATACAGTGCGTCCTGGTTTCAACCGGGAATAGAGATGCAACAGCTTGGGCCAGTCGGGAATCGGCTTTCCTAATGTATGTTCACAAGACATGCTTTGTGAAATCAAGCTTCTGGCTTACCTGGCTTGGCCACGTAGGGACCACACTCATCCTTGACGTGGGGCTCATCCGCGAGCCACTGAACATTTTTTCTCAGCGTATACATGTTTGAATATTGGAATATGTCAATTGCCATTATGACCTGGTAGTACCTCACCATACGGGTGAGCATACGAATGATAGGCCCACGCAGAAGACTTGTCACTCACAAAAGGTGCGAGATCGCCTGGCGAGTCAGCTCGAGGTCGCAGTCTGCCAGCTGCGCAATACGACTGACGTGGTTCACGCCATTGATGTATTGACAGACCTGGAGAGGCAGCTATGAAATAACTTCGAGTCAAGAGGCAACGAGTCTACCTTTCTCATCGTCAGATCCCAGTTATCCTCTATACGTTTCGACAGATTTATGAGTGCGAGAGGCACATGCCAATCTCTTACTGAGGGTGGATTGGGGTAAAATGGGAGGATCTTCAACTCGATAGAGTTGAACTCGTCGATCGGGATCGTGGTCTCGGAATACGAATTCAGGTCCTCGTATAGTTGCTCGATGATGGCGTACATTGCCAATGATGTCTGGGGGTTCGAAAGAAACATTGATTCCTCCTACAAAGCACAGCTGTCAGCATGAATTCTTGGGAAAGATCCAGGAGGACGAACTTCGCAAGCCGTCAGGACCCTGCTGACTTTCCGGACGATAGGTTCATAGCAGCTTAGATTCGCCGAACGTTCGAAGACGAAACAGAGGTTGAACCTGAAGAAGTTTCGCTCATACTTTCCGGCGAGTGACACGGGAAGTCCAATGATACGATAATTCCCCGTCGCGCAAATGACGAGGCGACCACAGAGAGGGTTCGGGGGGATAACATACTTTGATATGTCGCTAAAGTTAAAGAGGGTCCTGCTGGAAGAGGAGGAACGGTACTGGGGAGAGGGCAAGTGACGCAGGGGGCTTGGACGCTGGCTGCCTGCTGAAATCAAAGAAGAACTAGATCGACGGGATAGCTTCTGGTCCTCGCCCTCGGCAAAGGTCGCGGTGGACGGTTTCGGCGAGGAAGTTACTGACAAGCTAGTGGCTGGTGCAGCTGGTGCTATGAGACCTTCAGGGACTTGGAAAACGATTTTCGGGCCAGTTTTGACATCGAATATCGCGTAGAACACGGAGTGGATTCTAGGCAGGAATGTTTCTCCCTCGGGGGGCATTTTAGCCTGTTCGAGCAGACGTCCACGATGTCCTCGAGTTCAACTCGAGCATTTGTGCCATTACGCAACGTGCAACTCGGAGTGACATGAAAACATGAAGATTATATAGTCCATGTGATGTATACATGATATCGTAGAAAGTGTCTAACGAAACTGATAACGTGTTTAATCACAGCGAGCCTCCCGTGAGTGCAGAGGTTAGACTCTAAAAAGACATAAGAAAGTTACATCGTACTTTCTCGCAAAACAACTCACCCCTATGTCGGATGCCGTTAAAGGGCACTGGAAACTGGCAGAGTTGCTGATCGTTGGTGAGACAGTGAAGAAAAGCACACGCAGACCCAGCTAGTAGACAAGGAGCTAATCAGATCCTGCAAAACCCGGCGTGCATCAATAACTCGACTTGCCGTGATATCATAGTTCACAGTGATGTCCGACACTGCACCACCTCCAATGCCACACTTTGTCTCCAAGTCTGCAATAATCTGCGCACTTGATGACATTGTGGTTGTATATTCAATCGCGAAAGGGAAAGTGAAATTTGTGCTGGAATGTGAATGAAAGGTTACATCGTTCTCTTGTCCACCACCAATAAGTGTATTGCCGATCGGGTAGTAAATCTGGTGGTAGTCAGTAAACATAACGTATGGTGGATGTCTCGAGAGCTGCATACATTCGCCTTTATCGAGGAAAATGATACACTAAAATAATTAGGATTGCTGACGCTATGATTCCGGTGAGTGCTTGGCTAAGTTATAGAGCATCTGGAACGTACTAGATCGGGATCTCAAGATTGATCTGAACGCCATTGCTCAGGAGCTGGATCTAGGGAACAGGGAAGTTTTATCAGTTGTCGGTGAAGTGGTGAGACGCAATTACCTCGCTTCCGTTCGTCGTAGGTTGTACGTTCCCAACTATAATATTGGGAGGACGAGTCCACTTCACCAGGCAGGCTGTGTCAGTGATGTTGTGATCTCCCTACAAGAGTCCACTCACCAACGCCAGGGGTAATAAGATGCTGACAATGAGGAAGACGATGATCATGAGTGTACAGCAACAGAACCTCCCGATGCACGCCCCTCGACCACCCTACCAGAAGGTTAAACTCGCATCGCAATGGTGTTGTAACGAGGCGTACCCTGGTCCACAGACCACCATGGTGTTCATAACGCCAGTGGCTTAGATCCCGGCGCCGACTATACAATAGGAGAGTTTCAGCAACCTACTCTGGCAAGGGATATCTCAACGCACTTTCCAGTAGTGGCTCGTGCAAAGGCTCCTTGGTCATAGTGGGGGGTGCTGTCTGATTTTTGGTGGCCAGGCGCAAACGCGGATTCTCCAGGGTTCGTAGACTGGCCATGGTTGGCATCTTCTCGATGTCCTCCTGCTCCATAGAGATCATAACCGCCCTGATCATACGCTTGGTGAGGTTGTGCATTGCTGTACGGGTTGAAGCTGGGTGCGTCAGTGTACTGTTGGTCATAGCGCCCATACTGCTCGGCATAAGGGTCCCTGTATGCCATTACAGTTGAATGAAAGGTCGGGCGGCGGTTCAAGACGGATAATGGTAATGGGATGAGTGTGCTGCGGCAAGTTGTAATTGACCCCTCCGCAGCGGCGCACAGCTATGCCGGAAGCAGACCCGCCCTCACTTGAGTCGCTCACACACCCACTCCACTCCGACCCTTATTTTGCAACAGTCCTTGAGGTGGCTGGCATCTCGTATGTGCAAATGTTCCTATTATACTACTGTCGATGCTATCACCCAAACCCGTTCGAGCTTTGAGGCATAAAAGGCATGCGGTTTCCGCCCGAAGGTTTGCCAACATTGCCTGCGGATGTCATCCCGGTAGATGTCACAGTCGGCGCAAGTCCAGAGAACGTGCGGCCGTGAGAGGAGCTGCTGGGTATAAATCGATTGCTCTGCATGGTCGATGGCGTTTGAAGTGTAGCATTTTGGGTTGGCACTCTTGGCGGCATCCGCAAAGCCGCAGAAAACGGTCGCTGAGGAGTTGGGGGTGG
>JBBPSA010000344.1:0-11092 GCA_038093355.1 Boletus calvinii | reverse complement strand
TAGGGGCTGTTGCCGAGCGCGTGTGGGGCACCCGAGAACCAGACCGGTGAGGTGCCTGCGGTGAGGATGGGTGATTTTGTGACTTCTACGGGGATGAGCGTTGCGGGTTCGTCGCGTTTTGGGTGGTGTGAGATGAGGGGTGTTCCTGGAGGAGGAGGGATGAGGGAGAATTCGGTAGCAAGGGAGGAGAGTGGGGTTTGTTTTGGAGAGAGCGTGATAAGGAGGTTGGTGTTTTCTGAGAGAAGACCGACCAGGGATTGCGGTGTGACATCTGAAGCGTATACTATGGATGGTTTAGTGAAGAGCCAAGGATGCTGTCGCTGGAGACTCACACTTGGTGTCTGGGGTGAAGAGGATGACGTGGGCATAGTTTGGCACGTCGTACGCGGCAATGGCGGGGCTCGCGTCCTTTGGTGCGCGGAAGGTCAGGTCGTACCCTCGCTCTGCCAGTTTACATGAGCAGCCAGAATGGCAATGGTGCGTCACGACTCACTCTCAAGACCATTGAAGAAGATGGAATAATTTGCCTTGTCGAGAGAAGGGTCGAGGAGGACGAGGACCTTGTCGCCTGAGCTGGACTTTGCGAGAACGCTGGCCAGGAGGGCGAGACAAGAAACCAGCGCTGATCTGAGGAACCGCATGGTCGGTGTAGTGGCTGCGGTAATACTTCCACGTCAATCCTCACTTGGGCGTTGTTGTGCTTTGTTGTCCAACACCCTTGGCACGTGACTATTGTACTACTCGCAAAGACTTCAACCTCCGAGTCAGACCACCACCTCATCTCATCCCACATGGTAGATCGAAACAGTGCTAGTTCACGTTCGTAGACTTACAGTAGCAGGGATGAAGCGGGGATAGGAAAAACGGGATGACTCGGTCCACGCCATCACACTGTAAGCTCCAGCTTGCCAAGTTAGTCGCGTTGGATGGGGCAAACTCTTTGCGCAGGTAGCACTTGCCTTTTTGTCTTGGTCGGGAACAAAGCTCGAGATCATGATGGACGACGATGAGGGGAGAAGAGGAGGTGCTGTGGATGTGTTTATTTCTCACGAGTCACGTGATTTCCATAGCCATTGGAAAGGCTCAGAGTGAATTCAACGGACTATTTCGCTGGCCAACGCCGTTACAAGCGCGAGCGAGGCCAACACAGTCAAAAAGGTCGTGTCATGGACGACGCTACGAGCGAGTCATCAACCCAACTTCATTCCCCTTCCGTCACCTCCGTCCTCGGCGTAAAGGGGGCACTTCGCTTTCGACGCCATGGCGCAAGTCAGAAGGCTCACGTCGTCCTTAGACGCGTAGAGATTCCTGATGACTCTCCTTACACTCCTGGTAGAGGCCCCGTCGCTTACTTCAGTCTTTTCGCACAGAAGAGAATCGAGGTCAAGCCTGGCAAGGAAATCCTCCTCACCGTAGCCTCCGACGACGGCTCCTTCACTGACCAGGCAGTCATCTTCGAAGGTGACCTCTCCGCCATCTCTGACTCAAACTCGGACGAGGAGGAAGAGGTCGAAAAACAGATCGCTCATGATGATACCTTCTCTGACCCTCCCGTTTCTCACATCATTCCGCCCAAGATGCGGAGAACGTGGACAAAGCAACACGAACAGGTGAGCTCGGTTCAAGGTGAGTTTTCCCCTTCTCCCTCCCACACTTCATCCATACGAGCGTTCGGTATGTCGCTCTCAGATACCTTTCCCCCATCGCCACCTACACATATCTCGGTCGGCGTTCAAGTACAGCCGGCTTGGTCTGTGAGTGCTGTCCAGGTAGTCCCTCCCACAATCCCCGTGCGGGAGAAAGTGCCACTTCAGACTCATGAATCACCCGGAGAGCCGTCCACCCCCGATGAACCAGGCACATCACTAAAACTGATCCCCCCGCCTGATAATCGTCCGGTAAGTACATTGTACACCACTACAGAACACACGCTCAGCCACTGTAGATACCGCATGACGATCGGTCCCGCAGTCTGTCTCCAATGAGCATAGGCTCATCGCCTAGCACTCCTCCCCGATCACCTATCCACACCCGCAGTCCATCCCCCAACGAGGTCCTAGCCACACCTACGCAGCCAACCACAGCTCTATTAGGTAGAACCTTGTCTACAGCATCTACCTCGCAGCCAGCGCCTATAGAGAAACTAGAGGCGCCGTGGACACACGTCGAGGATGCCGCTAGCAGGACGTCCCAGATCAGCCCCATATCATCCGAGACTGTCGACATGGACCTCCAGTCGTCGCCCTCATCACAGTTCTCTGCTTCTTCTGATGATATCCCTGGATTTATCACAGGCTCCGCTTCTCGCCGCGCTCGTCCTCCCTCACCTCTTGTGCTTCCCGTAGCGCCTGTAAAATCTGCCATTACCGCTCAAACGCCAGTGCCACAATCAGCGCAGACGATAGTAGCTTCCCCTGCGTCAACCATGACGACTAGTACGGCACCTTTTACAGCCGAGTCTATCGCTGAGAAGCTTGAACCCTCACTTATCGTAGCGACTAAGCGCGTCCCTATCAAGAATCCATTCGTCTCGGGCGGGTTCATTACAGAGTTCGTGGGCGAAAAGGACTCGCTGACGACGAGGAAAGATTCCACGGAATGTCCGAGTGACGAGGCGGTAAGTTGTGTGCACAAATTTCCGGGTATTGTATCAATGACGACGTCGAATAGCCCAGCCCGGTTGAGCAACCACCCGTCAAGACTGAGCCCACTGTACCGGAAACCTTTCCCCCACCCAAGGCATCTCCCGTCCCGCCGCCGTTGAAGTTGATTGTCCCAGAAAGCAGATTACCTTCGTCCCTGAACCAGTCGTTCTCAACCCCATCTCAACCCCGTCAACAACCAGCCTTCTTTTCATTGCCGTCTAAATCATCTGACCCCACCATGGGATATCCTAGTGGACCAAGCCCTAGTGCTGCGAAATCTGGGTATCAACCTGTTACGTCTGCCAATGACCCACGACTATCCTACACCTCGACTGGTTCGCTTTCTAATCCTCTCAATATTCGCCCGTCGAGGCTCCCTCCACCCCCACCTAACAAATCCAGTGCTCGGGCGTCATCGCCGAAGCAGGGAGCCAAAAGGAAGGTGGTGGTTGGGAATGGATGGCCACACAATAAACAGACGAATGGACACGCGGCGGTTGCTAGCGCGATAAGTGCCTCACCGCCTACCGCGAAAAGCTCTCTTCCGGTTATACGACCACTTACACCAGAAAGTACCCGGTCGTCGACGACCCCTCCTGGTCTTTCGGGCCTTGCACCATATTCATCACCATCTCCACCCGGATTCTTGCACGGTTCGTCGGGTCCCAAGTCCACTGCACCTGTAGACCAGGGTAGGTTCGGATTGTTCTCCCAATCTGTAACTTCGACACCGCAAATCAAGCACGGTAAGTTTCTAGTCGTAATCACGACTGACTTCGTTTTTATAATTACGTGCAGAAATCAACGATTGGGGAAGTCCGTCCTTGTTGCAGTCTCCCATTAGTGCCTCGGCCCAAAATATCCCTATACAAGCACCTCGACCTGTCGCTCCCTCATCTGCAGCATCCACCGTCCTTCAATACACACCTCAATCACTTGGACCAATAGGGTCAAACAGCTCAACGCCATCACGTGGTTCCAAAGGCAAGAAGCGCGCGTTGACATCTGACGCGGATGCGGACACCGAGAATGCCCGTCCGCGCAAACGCGCAGTCTCATGGCCGTGTCACGACCCTATGTATTCAGTACATGTCAAGAGCGACGAGGACCCAGGGATCAACTATATTTCGTTTAGCTCCGACGGGGAACGATTGGCTGTGATATGTAACGACCGCACGATCCGAATATGGAACATGCCGAGTAAAGTGGAGACGGCACGACTTGGACAAAATGCAGCGATTATGGCCGTCGCTTGGATGTCGGATGATATGGGCGTCGTGTCTTTGGGACGGGATGGGGTTATCAGCAAGTGGACACGTACGGTACGTTTTCGCGTTGGAGTAGTTCATACTCGCGCCTGACGGATGCGATGCCGGAACAGAATCAGAACCATTGGCAGTGGGCAAAATTGTTGGACGCTGGCAAGGAAGATTCGATTTGTTTTGCATATAGACGTGACAGGATTGCCGTTGCATTCCCGCGGATAGGCGTCAAAGTTTGGATATGGATCAAAGGTCAGCCGCTTTCGTGAACGCACGATACTACCGTTGAACATCAGGGACAGGCACATGGCAACCCCAGCGGTCGATTCTACGGCAAAATGTGACTTCTATTCAGTTTGTCGAGGACGGAGAGGCGTTGATTGGCGGTACCAGCGATGGTGTCTTGTATGCAACTTTCCTTGGTTCGTTCGACTTTGATTAACGAGGAGATGTGTCCAGGTGGTATTGTCAGGTGCCAAATGGGACGCTGCGCGCATACGCCTTCCTCAAGGCCAAAGTGTGGGTGATTGTTGCTATAGGTGCTACAACGTCAGCTGATGATCAGCTGCAGATACCACTTGGATGTCAATGGGCCAGGCACACACGCCTTGGTGTCGCAGGCAGGAGGACGGGCTCATTTGGTGGGGATTCAGCAGACGGATCACAAGGGCAAGATTGAGCAAGTGTATTCTACGAATGGTGACTCTCCGAACGAACAACGGCAGAATTTTGGCGCAGTATTCGCCAGTGGCTGCAAGACGGTCTTGTTTGGGTCGACGGACAGCAACCTGCTGGTGTGGGACAGGTCCAAGGGCGAAGTGATTTGCGGGCTGGATCACGGCGAATGTGGGTGGACGTTCTTTCACCGCAGCACGTGCTGACCCTGACTGTCTTTTTAGCCGAGCAAGTGCAAGCAGTTGCTGTGAGTCTATCTGATTCTTGGGCGTCTACTGGTCTGATGGATGTATTTTTGCAGTGTTTCGACCGTGGCTCGCAGGCGTGTATTGTTACTGGCACCAAGAATGGCGTTCTGTCTTGGTGGAAACCGCCTTTGATGGAGTCATGACATTCACTCTGAATTCACCCGTGTCCAACATGTTTTTCAGCTATCCAGGATCTTGCATACTGCTAAAGCACCTACAGCATCGTAATGTGGACCTTTGAGGCGATGGGGGATACACTGTATCAGTATTGCACAATCCTTTTTCGCTACGTTATGAGCATGCACACACTATAATATTTGTACGCGTAGTACACAACTATTGCGCTCGAAGGAGAAGAGGCTTTGAGGTGGGGTGTTTGTGTGTGTTTGTCTACTTAGGGCCGGTTCAGGTCGCGAATGATGAGAGTCCAGCTTGCGATTTCGTGTCGAGGCCAAAGTCAAATCACCCTCGCTCGTCGTCGCCATCATCGACCTCGCAACTTTTCCGTCCGTTGTGCGTCCCTTTTTTTCGTTTCCTTCTCCCCACTGTCAGCGCCGAGAGCCTGGCGACCACTCACCGGTTTTCTTCCGACCACCAGAAACCAACCGTGCTCGCCGCGATTGTGTTAATTGCACTTGCTCAAGCCTGACAAGCTCGCGTCCTGCCAACCGATCCTTCTCGTCCGGTGAGTGTACCAACGGGTCCCCACGCGCCATCACGTAGAGGACGTTCTGCTGGCGTCGCACAGCCTCGACAACGTGGTTGTCATGCTGCAGCAGCGAGCGTTCTAAAACGGGTCTCGTGCGTGTTCCTTTGGGTGGTTCTGACCTGTCAACCCCAGTCAAGCTTCGTTGCTACTTGTGCTGAATTCCATGCAAACCATCAAGTGTGTTGTAGTAGGCGACGGTGCTGTCGGAAAGGTGCGTGACCGCTCGTCTCTACGGTGCGACCTGGCAACGCGAGTAAACTGACGTTGGCACAGACTTGTCTTTTGATATCGTACACGACCAACAAATTTCCAAGCGAGTATGTCCCGACTGTGCGTCTTTTTCCTCCCGTCGCCGTTGCACGCTGGGGAGATGCGAGCCTATATGCTAGGTCTTTGATAACTACGCCGTGACCGTAATGATTGGTGAAGATCCGTACACGCTGGGATTGTTTGACACTGCTGGTTTGTCACTTCTTTTCGGCTCGCTATTCGCTGTCACACGGACGTTGTTCGTTTCACAGGTCAAGAGGATTACGACCGTCTCCGCCCATTATCATACCCGCAAACGGACGTTTTTCTGGTTTGCTTTAGTGTCACCTCCCCTGCGTCGTTTGAAAACGTCAAGGAGAAGTGGTTCCCAGAGGTACACCATCACTGTCCGGGGGTGCCGTGCCTCATCGTCGGGACGCAAATCGATTTGCGGGACGACAGCCAAGTCATTGAGAAACTCGCCAGACAGAAGCAGCGACCGGTCACGAGTGAGCTGGGAGAACGCCTCGCGAGGGAGCTTGGGGCGGTCAAATATGTAGAGTGCTCAGCTCTGACACAGAAGGGTCTGAAGAATGTGTTTGACGAGGTGCGTTTGAGATCATGGGTCTCCTTGGCATCATATTGATACCGCTGTCGGCTGACAGGCCATCGTCGCTGCTCTCGAGCCTCCGGTGGTCAAGAGAAGGAATAAATGTGTCATCGTTTAATGTAGCACTGTCCCGCGGGAATGTCTCATTTGATATCTTCCATCTCTTAACGACTCTTCTTACGCTCCTCTTCTGCCTCATATATCCTTGACGTTTCTCTTTAGCTCTTTGGTGTCATCTTTGTTTCCCTCTCGCGTAATGCCTTGCGCGCTCATGACCCTTTTTACCCCGTCCTCGATGTTCTTTCATGGCTTGTCTACAGCACTGAGTAAATTCCGCCGGAGGGGCATTTAGTCACCCGTCTAGACCGAAACTGCAACCTAATCTTCATTTCTTTTCACTCCATGTCGCCCCTTTTACCCCGTATTTCCGGTGATAATGATGACGGAGAACAATACATGGATGATTCTTGGGCAAGAGGAAGTACAAAGTTCATATACCCCTTTTGCTCGTAATAGGCATCGTGTTCTCTAGTACAGAGAATGGCACAAGGTACGGGGTGAATCTCGTGTTTCGTGCGCACATGGGGAAATGGGCGGTCATGCCAGAAGATCCGGCATTTACAAGAGCGATATCTCCGGAGGCTGAAAAGGGAGCGACAAAGAGGACTGAGTACGCCAAGGAAAAAAGGAAGCGAGGTGAAACGCACCACCCCGCGGGTTTCGAATGCGAGCCAGTCGCCCGTTCCGGTTGGGAGGAGACCCATCGAGCGGCATTTCCAGAGACCCACGACGAGAGTGAGGAGGTTACAGAGGACGTAGGTGAGTTTTTGGAGTGGGAGCGCGGTGGCCGTGGGCGTCGGGGTAGGCGAAAATGGGGTAAAGGCTGTCGCGGTCAGCGCATCACGACAACCAAAGCAAAAAAGGAGGGCAGACTAACCGGCGTTCATCCCAGCGATGTTCTTGATGGGGGTGAGGAGAAGCATGAGGACGATGCCCATGCTAAAGATTTGGACGCCGCCGCCGGACATGTAGAGCATGAAGGCCTGCATGGGGAGGGATTTGGCGGGGGAGATGGCCAGGTCCCATGCGCGCTTTTCTTTGAGGGCTGCGTAGGAGGCGGCGGCGGCTGCAGCTGCCTTGGCGGGCGTCTTTGTCTGGTGGATGTCTGTCAAGGGACGACGTGGGCGGGGATACGGGGAGGGGGACGTACGTGTGTGGCATGGAGGTTGGCAAAGTCGGGCGGCGGGGGGAGGTTTTTCCATCTGTGGGTGTTATCGTGAACGAGGATGGTCGCGTGAGGATATCGGAGACGGACTTTGGGTGTTCTATCGATGCGTAGTTGAGCGAGAACGACATGGTCGACGCGACACGTCGGTTGTTGGAGAGCGACGTCGGAGGTTTTCCACGACTTGCGCTTAGCTGAAAAGTATCGTCGGACGTCGCAGCCGTCGCTCCTTTGACCTCTATATCGCCCGGATCATCTGCGCATGCAATATGTACACTCGACCAGAGACCTTGCCGTCGACCTCAAAGACTCGGTGCATATCATCATTTTTTTCTACTTGATGCCGTTTGGGCATTTTGCTAGAGACACAGTGGGTACCTGTGGCCCGACCTCGCGAATTTGATGACAGACGAGCACCATGACATGTCATCGATATCATATTCTCTTGCTCGACACGCGATGACAGGTGGGCTGCCTTGCTGGCACTCATAATGGGTACTAGTACACGGGCCGACGGACAACCCTGGGTTGATCTGGTGCGTGACAGTCCATTTGCGACGTATCATCACAAAGCGATCCAGCGGTTCGATCACCTGGGACGGTCTGCTCTCCTGCCAAGGCCAGAGAAGCAACGGATGCCTGCTAAAGGAGAAGAGGAAGAGAATAGGCCCCTGTCTACCTTAATGGACACTATGTTCCCCGGTTCGACGAGGCAGTTGCCCCCCGGCAGCCGAGCATGCTTGGTAGTCTAGGCAGTCTACAAATGCGCCGACCAGCTGTGCGCATTAGGTCGCCGTTTCTAGTCGGAAGTCAACCGCCCATAGTCACATCATCTATGGGCGCTATGCGCTCGAGGCATCATGGCAACTCTGATTACCGCGAATATCTTTTCATCATTCCAGCATTGGTAGCCTTCGTGACCTCTGCCGCTCCGACATCCGTCGACCGGATGGGCGACGCTCAAACCCGTTCCCATTTCCATCTTGATCGGGGATGGGAATTCGCGC
The DNA here is from genome assembly GCA_038093355.1 of Boletus calvinii. Classification (NCBI taxonomy): domain Eukaryota; kingdom Fungi; phylum Basidiomycota; class Agaricomycetes; order Boletales; family Boletaceae; genus Boletus; species Boletus calvinii. The sequence goes on along the minus strand of JBBPSA010000344.1, from coordinate 2,462 downwards.
AGCCATTTCTAGAACTTGACATGGCTCCGGGAGTACACAAGCCTCGCGGCCGTCGTCGCCGCTTTTGCCTTGGCTCAACGTTTCCACGCGGATCTGAAACGATTGGAATAGGCCGTTGGGTCGACCGACTCGGAGTTGCGTATTTGTTCGAGAAATCTGCTGTGTGGTGAAGTTCGGTGTAGACTGATTGGTGCATCCACACTGTGACGTTGGCTGCGTTTGCAGGGCTGGCCTATCATTACCCCTGCCCAACCACCCACAAGCACATAATCATTACCCTTGACATTTCCTTCTTCCCTCCTACTTCCATCATGACATCCTCATGCATAAATGGCACTGTACTTCGGGGTTTTAGGGACAGTTTCGAGAAGCCGCCTCGAAAGCGCGCTCTCAGTTCACCCAACTCCCACGAAACAGTTGAGCTCCATCTTTTGTTCTCCACCCGGACGTGTTACTCAAACAGTTTCCGCAAGTCACCACCTCACTCCCCACATTCTATTGACACGACCAATAGCATTTGAGAGAGGATCTACTATATCATCCCCTTGATTCTTTAATTCCGGGACAGATGTCAAGATGACATGGTCAGGCTGACCATTCGGTGACTTGTCTGGTCCTCGACTGCGGCACTAGTCGTCTTATGGGCGATTGGTTCGAAATTCCACGTGGCTCAGACTCGGAAGTGCTGCTGAGGATCATTCAGATTGAAATGACGGAGGTTTGGGGGACGTGTGTAACAGATCCGGGGCCAGAGCGGACGGGATGCTGTGGGTGTTCCAGTGCGTCACAGGGTGGATAAGTCATTGTCTTGGTGCACTCGGGCTGTTGACCTTGAGGTGGCTCGCACGGAGTCCCTCACTGCTAGCAGTGGGCAGTTTTTTCTATGTCTTGTGCACGAACCCAACAGTGTCTCAGAACCTTGTCGTATAGATATGAGAAAAGTAAATGTGATTTGGAACACTTCGGATAAAGGATCGTGAGCGTGTCCACGACTCAATGATGCAGAAACATTCTCGGTCAGTGCCAGAAGTTCTGGACCACCGAGAACTCGGTCATGGTTGAATTTCCTCATAGACGCATCTGGTCACTAGGCTAGTTTCGAGCCCCGCGGAAAGAGGTGTGTGCCTTGGATTCTCTGTCAGGGAGACTAACTAACTACTTAGTCACTAACATGTCGGTAGTATTGTATTGTGTATATGATCCGTCTCAGATATGTTAAGGTGCGTCCCTTCATTTTGAACTTGATTGAATGAACGCAGTGTTAAGGTCAGCTGTAGGCCGCTCTAATGTCGATCAATCGACACGCCCATCAGCCACTAGGTTCCCATGTACATTGCATCCCGTGATTTGCGGTTTGCCGTGGTGGCCGGACCGAGGACATGCTCACTGGCATCAGTCGTCTGATCGCAACTCTTGGTCTTGTACGTATACGTTGCGTTCTTGTCGTATTCTCACCAAGGCACTGATATGTCACTAGTTCTGTATGATGGACTGCATGTCTCCCCTGAGTTCCTGCGGAAAAAGTGGGGCCAGGTCCCCTCGCCACACGGAATGTTCGTTCAAACGATGGGCAGTGATCGTATGGCATGCTCACCCAGCAACAATAACTCGTAAGTTTCAGGACATTAATGGATATTTCGCACCTCGTTGCCTTGCAGGATCGGAATATGCCCTGTCCGACCATTTCGAGTTCGCACTAGCCATGCATGATGGACGAATGGGTTGTGCAGGAAGGAAGATCCTCAGTGTATTTCAACTCAATGCACTGAACTTGAAAGAACATCAATCGTAACCATGATCGGAATTAACTTTGTCCCGGTCTGGAAACTTTGCTCCTTCATGAATGAGCGGACAACAACCGCGATTGAGTTATTGAACCCGGACTCTGCAGGATCACTGCCAATCGAGGGGATTATGTCGTAACACCGCTCCCTCGCCTCGACCTCTAGATGGAAAGCACAGAAATCCAGTTTTGGCTCGTTCTGTGGCTGGCCGCTGGGTCTCGGACTGGATGCAACGGGGGACTTGGGGCACATATCATTGCCTTGCCCAACCATCCAGTGTTCAGATTCCTGTGTCGACCCGTCTCGTGACCAAGTCGTATTGAGGTACGCCCATTCCGTGATCTGTCATGTCGGCCGCACAACGGCCTCGAGCCCCAGGGCATTCACTACGTCAGGTCCTGGCTTACCGACATAGTAACCCAAGATGACCGTGGTGTTTGACTCCACGTGACCATACCCAGGTTTTCATCCCAATTTATGTAGTTCCGCCTTAGGATCCATCAACCGTGCCGGCATCTCCATGGCCCGTTGATCTAATATTGAATTCAGCGGGCTACCAGTGGTAGGTAGACTGAGGCCATGTTCGTAAATCTGAGTCACCACAAACCGTAAGATTCACGCACGTTGCGACGCGGTGCTTCTTCGTTTCCACCCAGGAACTGATACTACATCGCCAGT